>JAYMSL010001530.1:0-16889 GCA_036897195.1 Plantago coronopus
GAGGCACCATTTGTGTGTTTTGCTACGACTGAGTTTGTTGTCTTGCTTAACTCATGTCACTGGAGTTATAATAAGTGTTAGATTCGTCGTGGTTTAGCCCGAAGCTGTCATCAGAGTTTGGACTCCTAAGTTTTGTCGACATTAATTGGTTTTATTTTTGTGCTTAGAAAAAGTGGTGATTGTAAAGATTATGTAGGTGTTTTTTCACTTCCCAAGAATCACTTCTGCTCAAAAACTAAAATTCTCTGAATGGTCCAGGATGTTGCATATTTTATAGGACTTGGGTTCTAGTATGGAAAAGACGCAGAGAAGGTTTTGTAATTTGTATATTTGTAAGAAGTTTCCAATTGTGTAGCTAGTACGAGTTTATAGTTTCTCCATCGTTTC
Organism: Plantago coronopus; assembly: GCA_036897195.1. Classification (NCBI taxonomy): domain Eukaryota; kingdom Viridiplantae; phylum Streptophyta; class Magnoliopsida; order Lamiales; family Plantaginaceae; genus Plantago; species Plantago coronopus. Next base: position 388 of record JAYMSL010001530.1, read on the forward strand.
ATTTTGCGAAACAAAGTGCACAACCTTATCAATTGGAAAGTTTAGAATAGGAACACTACAAAAAAAATGGGTAGCAGCAAGTCAAATATTCCTTGGTGATGATACTTATTTCATTGGTAATGAATTATTACCAAGAAATGGTCCTTGGTATTATTTCCTTCCTATTACCCTCTTGGGTAATAGAATTGCCAAGCAAGTTAGGTGTTCCTTGGTAATGTTTATAATTGCCAAGGAAAAGTTAGTTGGGAAAAGTTAATACTACCCACACTTTTTTCCTGGGAAATATCAACATCACCAAGGAACAATCCGTTGGTAAATACACTAACCATGGTTAAAAAAAAAAGAAGCAATACCTGAAATTCTTTTTTTCCAGATATTGCTACTTTCTTAATATCTAAAGATTAAGGAAATGAGGCTAAAGAACAAGAAACGTTTCCAATAAAATAATGAGAAAGATACAAAGTATCCAAGACAATTACATCCAAATAAGAAGATTTTAAACATCCAAAACACACAGTGACCACTAAGTGTTTTTATTCTAGCCTTATTGAGTACCGTATGCTCGGTGCCACCACGCCATTCTTTCACTCCACACTATAGCTCGTTAAAGAACATTGCCTTGGAGTTCAATATAATGGTCCCTATGAAATGCCTGCCACCAAAGAAATTGTTTGATCATCATTTTTCATATTTTGTCCTCCAAATGTTGTATCATTTTAGTGTAAAAACTCTACTAACAAGCTTTTAAAGCCAACCAGTATGCATTAATACAAAAATACCAGTAAACATGTAAAGAAACAAACAAAAAAATAGTTCTATAAACTTGGAAGTTTTATAGCAACACATAACATCAGAGTTCAAATTTTTCTCACAAATTCTGTATTAATTGGACAATGCTGACACCTAAAATCGAATAACTTTACAATACCATATATCATCAGTGTATTATCAAAAGGTTGACTTAAATTAAGCACATATCAGCCAAATCCACCATCAATTAGAAGACGAACAAAGTACTAATTTAGATTTGCAAAGCATGTCATACAGAAAGGATACAAATTCCAGTACTCAACACGGTTAGATTGAGGACTTACTCAAATTTTCTATAGATGGCCTGAACTAATTCCAATGTGTTGCTTTCTTCATATGTACACCGTCCTCATGTAATTCGAGTCATCTCACAATAACAGACAAGTTGAAAAAGCTTCACCTACCGATCTCCAGGTCGCAATACTTGTAGCTTGGCAATTGTGTTTAGAAAACGATGGGCATGGATTCCATGACCATTTTGGAGGTGACTGATCTAAATTCGTAAGACATTCAGCACCTTGCTGCATTAGCAAAATCATTTGAAATTAGAACAATAAGTAGGTGGTGTTAGACTATTAGCATGAAAAAATTGTCAGTAAGATAGCTCGTCCTTAGAAACTAGAAATTGTTCTGAACGAAAATAAAAGAAAATAAGAACTCTTGCCTCCAACCTCCTCTCGAATAATTATTGGCGTATGAAATAAGTCCAGAAGTTTCCAGTTCCACTTCCAGGTCCTTAGAAATTAGAAATCGATCTGAACGGAAACAAAAGAAAGGAGAACCCTTGCCTCCAACCTCCTCTCCAATAGTTGTTGGGGGTAAGAAATAAGTCCAGAAGTTTCCAGTTCCAGGTCCTTAGAAATTAGAAATTGATCTGAATGGAAACAAAAGAAAATGAAAACTCTTGCCTCGAACCTCCTCTCGAATAGTTGTTGGCGTAAGAAATAAGTCCAGGAGTGCAAAATTTATCTTTCTATATGAAAGATACCATATAGGGCATTCAAGATACTTTATTTTAAATGTCAATTAAGCACAAAATTGTGTGTCAGGCCATCTACGGTTAGACACACTATGTTGTAAATTAGAACACCTTACTCTTAATTAATTTTGTGGAAATAAACAACTTCATACTAAATTTATACATGTTCCATGAGGTATAAACATGTTTGCACCTTTAGTTGACAAACTCCTCAACATAATTTCAGTATGTTTCACTTGCACAGGTACACAAGTAAATGAAGGTAAACATATTCAATCATATGACCATTGTACAAATGTACAAAGTCACAGGACTAGCACAAAAACTTGGGTTATTATATATATGTAATCCTCACCATAGGAACGTCACATGAAAGTACAAATTGCATGCCATGCTATATAGAAATAGTTCCCTTTATCTCCCTTGACATATATAAGTATATAAAGAAAGTAGCATGCTCATTTTGATCTATAATCAAGCAAAAAAGCTAGAAGGAAAAAAAACAAAAAAAACTTCAACCGTAAATGTTGAAACTCATTGAGATAATCACCGGTACATGTTGGTTAGAGCATACTAGAAACATCAAACATTCAAACAATAACTCACAACATCTACAGAGCACATAAATGTAAAAGCATACGCCAAATAAACTAACCCATAAACATAAAAAAGATCTAATTCACAATCTTTAATATAACCCAAAGAAGAGCAAATGAAACGTTATATTCAAATAGCCACATAAGAAACTCTGTGTGCACCCTAGAACGATCTCTAATTCAATTATTTCAATCCCCAAACAACCTGAAATAACAATTTTCACAAATTAACACACATGCCCTCTAAGTTGAACTAACAACAAACAAAAACCAAAAACCAATTACCATCTTTCCATATTAGCTCTAGGAAGCAAAGAAGGAAAAAATTAACAAGGACATATAATTTAACCTTTAGAGAGTGTCCTTTTAAGCAGGAGGATTCTGCAACTTTGATCCAAGCTTGCTAAGATGTTGGTTGTTGCTTGAACCATTGGAAAAATTGGGCAAAGCCGTGGAGAAGAAATTCGATCGGAAACAATTGAGTTAGCTAGTCAGAATTCTTATAAGCAAAAGAATATGCTTCGATACAAAAGATTTAATACAAATACTGAATAGATAACTCTGGAACTTAACATGTCTACTGCTGAAAAGCTAACAAAATGGATTCGAAAGAGTTAGTTTGATTACCTTTGCTAGTACAAAGCAAAATGGAGGACAGTAAGCCTGCGGATCGGAGGAGACGATTGAAGATGATTTGTGTCGAGAGTGGGCGAGGGAAGATTAGGGTTTTCCCCCTTTTCAATCAAGAATATTGCCATGGAAATGAAAAATGAGATTTGCAGAGTTGTTGACGTCTTGTATGTTTGGAAGTATTGCCAAGGAGCTATATTAGTGAGTGAATTTTTCTTGGTAAAATGTTTATTACCAAGGAAAATTTCATTGCAAAAGTTTTATGTTAGCAGGTATATTATTTTAATTAAAAGCTTATTTTAGCAAGGACAAAGTTCATTGGTGATTAACTATTTTGCCAAGGAATTAAGCCTGGGAAATTGTAATATGAATATTCCAACTCTAATTTACTTGGTAATAACATATTGCCAATTTATATTTCGTTGGTATTGTTTATTACATGTGTAATCCCTCAAAATAACATTACCAGCTAATTTACCCTTGGTGATAAGGATTTTCACCAATGAATTTCATGTTCTTGGTAAGTAATTCCTTGCAATTACCCAATTTTCTTGTAGTGATTTGTTATTGCCACAAATTTTGAGTTAATTGAAGTTAAATATAAATTCAGAGTTAATTTCACATATATATCTAAACTTTACAACTTATTTCGCAAAACTATCTATACTTTTTTTTTTCTCAAATAACTACCCAAACTTTTCAAATCTTATCACACGTGATACTCGTATATATTTCGGTAACTTTTTTAAAGGGTACTTTAAGGCGTCAATATATACGAGTATCACGTGTGTTATGAGTAGAATACACTTCTGTGCTTTTAGTTACCTGTACTCTTTGAGTCCGTGTCTGATAATAATATATACGAGTACCACGTGTGATAAGGTTTAAAAAGTTTAGATAGTTATTTGAGAACAAAAAAGTATAGCTAGTTTTGTGAAATAAGCTGTAAAGTTTAGATATATATGTGAAACTAACCCAACTCTAATTTATGCATGCGTGAATAAATGGTGAAAAATACTTTAGAAAATTAGAAAACAATGGAACCCAACTAGAAAACACTTTAGAAAAGTTCTAATTTATTTGTTAAATTTATGCATGCGTGAATAAATGGTGAAAAATACTTTAGAAAATTAGAAAATAATGGAACCAAACTCTTTATTTCGAATACTTTTTTATTCTTGTTGACTGAGAATGCTCTGTAGTTCTATCTGGTTGTTTTGAAATGAAGGAATGAAAAATACTTTATTAAATCCTTTTCAAAATCCTGAATTAAAATGTAAAGTTGTGGAAAATAAAATACACTAAATATAGTAGAATAAAAAATATTATTTGACCAAGTCTACTATACTAACTAAAATTAGAAGAAGTCTTTGAAAATAAAATGAAAATGAAAACGAAAACTTAAAAATAAGGAAAAAGATTAACTAAATATAGTAGAATAAAAAATAAATTCAAAAATTTGAGAAAATACCATGTGGAATTTTTGAAATCCGAGCAATTTGATTGGTGGAAATAGAATGAGTCTGCATGCACTGAACTCTCTTTTAATATATTATATGATGTTGACTGAGAATGCTCTCTGTAGTTCTATCTGGTTGTTTTGAAATGAAGGAATGAAAAATACTTTATTAAAGCCTTTTCAAAATCCAGAATTAAATCGGTAAAGTTGTGGAAAAATAAAATACACTAAATATATATAGTAGAATAAAAAATATTATTTGACTAAGTCTACTATACTAACTAAAATTAGAAGAAGTCTTTGAAAATAAAATGAAATTGAAAACTTTAAATTAAGGAAAAAATAAACTAAATATAGTAGAATAAAAAATAAATTCAAAAATTTGAGAAAATGCCATGTGGAATTTTTGAAATCCGAGCAATTTGATTGGTGGAAATAGAATGAGTCTGCTGGCACTGAACTCTCTTTTAATATATGATATGATATGATATGATGATTTGGTTCGCTCTACTTCCCTTTACTTGTATATGGTGGAATTAGATATTAACAATTTTACATCATTGGAAATCTACGATTTCTACGATTTCGAGATATTTTTTGTTTCCTAATTTACACCAAGAAGATTTAAATCCAATTTGTTTCACTTAATTATGGTTAGGCCTGGCTCCAATCCGTTGGACTCGGGTCGGATCGGAGGGATCGTCGGATGTCTACGGATTGGAATCCAATCCGTTAAAGAGAAAAGTTACGGAGTGTTTGGCAATCGGTTAAAGAACTGGGTAAGCCATTAACCATGTATAATAGTCAAAGTTGTGTTTGGCATTTGGTTAACGTTAAGGAATTAACTCTATTTTTACATACTCAAAACTTCAGTTACTATTCATTTGTTAAGAAATCTCGATAACTCTTATACATAACCGAGTGTTAATCAGTTTATTAATTTTTCAAAAGGAAAAAAAGATAGAAAGGAGGTCAATCCACTTACCCCTATACCGGAACAAAAAAAAAAATTGGTTGCGAGGATACCCTTCCCCGGCCGGACAAAATATTTTCGGGCCAGCGGGGCTGGGAGTGGGTACCCACCCCCACCTCCCAGACAAGTTATACTTTTGGCACTGTTTTAATTCTTCGGGGCCAGGGGTCCCATCCCAAACCCGGACAAGTTACTGTTAAATAATGTTTCGCAATCTTCGGGGCCAGGGGGTCCCATCCCCCACCCGGACAAGTTACTGTTAAATAATGTTTCGCACGGGGTTGGGTCATCTAAAAAAAACTTTGGTTGATCTAATACGGATTCTGTCCAGACTGATTCGTAACAATCTGAATTTCATATAATCCGATCAGATCGGGCATGGACTTTTACGGATCGGACCGGCCCGCTCCGGACGAGTCCAAGCCAGGCCTAATTATGGTATCAATCAATCGATGAATATTATCGGAGAACTTATTCTTCTTTGAGGAGGTCAAATTCTAATTTCATAATCTTTTTAGAATTGAGAATAGTGAAAGCATCTTGGATCTTTTAGAATTGTGCTTCTGTTGCTATTGTATCTAATTAAAACTATGTGTTTACACTAGGTTTATGAGAGTGAGTTTAGTGTATGCGTGAATTTTAAATGTTAAACATGTAATTATATCACTTATACCTCATTTCATAGAATTCATATGTAAGATGGTGTATTCAAAGATACTATTTATACAAATTATTAATAGAATGAGTTGTTATATAATTAGAGTGTACCATGTATTATTGGTATGATATTTTGAAACGGGTATACGATTTAGAGTTTATTTGTAACCGGCAAACTATTATTACAAACTATCAAGTAAATATATATGTAAATATGTATTTTCCGAGGCTCGAATCCTAAACCTCCTACTTGCGATGACTTTCAACTCCTTTCTTCAACCGCGGGACCACCTTATGACTCCCTATACGATTTAGAGTTAGTAATGGGTTTTTAAATTGCTAGTTATAGGGATTGTCAGATGTCAAGTTTGCGCCCTTTTGAAATGTATTATATATGTTTTTTACATACATAGTGAATTACGGAACCTCAAAACTGGTATGAAAGGAAAATGAGGCATAACGGTAAGTATATATTTGACAAGACATGAACATTTGGTTTAGAAGGGGAACTTGCCTATTAATTTCGATAATTAGATCCCACATAATTTACCAACTCGTTTTGTCAAAGAGATAGCAAAACACCAAACTTAGAATCCATTTATTGCCTCTTTTAAGAAGACACAAAACCAATAATCGAGTTAGGGAAAGAACCCAAATATTAAACTACTTGGATTTCGGTTAGAGTTGAAAGTCTCGTCTCCCCCGACAATTAATGTGTCAACGTAACAATGAACTTGAATTCAATCAAGTAAGGTTTCGAGTTCGAACTTTCTGAGCCTTCAATCAAGTAAGGTTTCGAGTTCGGACATTATGAGACTTCAATCAAGTAAGGTTTTGAGTTCGAACATTATGCCTTCAATCAAGTAAAGTTTGAGTTCGAACATTTTAATAACCTAAATGAACAACTTTATGTACATATCTCACGTACATTATGCACAAATTAGAACCTAACTACAATTCAAATGTACAAATCGTATGTACGAATATGTACATTCGGACTAAAATGTAAAACACTAAAAGTTTAACATTTACCTTGCTACGGTTTCGTTTTTTTTTTTTTTGAAAGAGTTGTTCCCGGAATGTAACGGCTCTAAAGTTACCCTTGGTATTGTCGTTAATGCCAAAAGAAGCAACTTACAAAATTGGGCCACAAGTCATCATGGGCCGAAATCAAGATCGGCATCAAGCGATTAGCGATGTATTGAAAATTGAGTTTTCAGGTTCATCAACCCGTCATATTGGTCCAGTCCCAATATGGGCTGTTCATCAACCGGTCATATTGAAAAACACAGCACATATTGATCGGCGATCGCTTGGCAAATCAGTAGAAGTTTCTAGGTACATAGCGAAAAGAACCTGAAATCTCTGCTGCGTATCGATCAAGCGAAGAAGGATGTCGTACTTGCTACCTCACCTTCACTCCGGTTGGGCTGTTGATCAAGCTATCCTCGCCGAGGAGGAGCGACTTGTTATCATCCGTTTCGGTCATGATTGGGACGAGACCTGTATGCAGGTAAAAATCACTCAATCAACCTCTATATCTCGCTATTTCATTCTTAGTATGTTCCAATTTACTGAATTTGTGGCGTCTGTGTATTGATTTTGCTATATATTCGTTAGCTAGGGTTTATATGTGGTACGTGTATAATTGAAAGGGTTTGTACCTCAATTTTGGGGGTTTATGCTTTTGTTGGATAATTAGGGTAGATAATTTACATGTGAATTAGTATTTGTAAGCTTACGTTTGCAACTAAGGGATTATATTGGGTTGTAAAAAAAATATATGTGGACATTTATTCAGCTAAGATGAGAATGGGAACAGTATGTAGTGAAATTTTGGTTAGTTGTGTTGCTAGAGGATCGTGCTTATCGTATATAATGTTTCGTTTATAATGTTCGGTTATGTAATTAACTAATTACTGAGAGTTTATCAAGTTGTTGGGAAGCCTGTAGGTGGATGGAATCTATATAAATGAGCTGTAATGGTGTATTGCAGATTTTAGGAGATGTATTGTTTTCCTTCTTTTAGTTAAATAACACAATGATAATTAATTCAGCGTTCATGCCCCAACCTATTGGGTAATTGGGTTTATAGAGTCTTGCAGGTATCTATGTTAAGGGTTAGCTGTCTGTAGGAGCGAGGAAAGTTTTGTTAGAGTGGTTTAGTGTTGAGTTTCCATACTGGATATATTGATAGAAAGATGGGGTTGAGGTAGCTTGATAGGTCTACTTTCAGCCTTGGATACATATTGTCACTCCCTAAAATCAAAATACTTTAGTGCGGTCTACAATGAAGCTCATGTATAGGCTACGAGGCATGAGTTTCTTTAGAAATATAATTTGCGAAGTGCAATATGGTAATATCTTATAAATGCAGTTAAGACTAGGTGTCATAGAATCTTCCAAGGTCCTAAAGAACCCAAACTTCTTGGTTTAGAAACTCAAACCAACATGATACTATGAGGGGGTGTATTGGTCTGGGGTTTACAAATGTTGTGTCATATATATGAGGTGCTCTCTATTGTACTCACTTTCTTTTCTGACAACTGTTATGTCTCTTTAGCTCCGTAAGTGATTATATGGATGAACTGATAATCTTGTTACTCCTCAGGGTCTACTATAGCTGCCCTTTGTTTGAATGAATGCACTGCTTGTGTCTAAAGGTAGTGTCCATCATCTGTTTTGAGTAGCCCTTGTAACTTATAGTCTTCTATCCTGGTTTCGTACGCTGCTTTATCTTGGTGGTTAACTTATGCACACGACCTGTTCACATGTTCAGTAACCTATTTGAATGTTATGAAAGCATCAGTAAAGACTACGAATAATGTTCAGTAATACTATTCGAATAATGTTCACATGTTCAGTAACCTATTTGAATGTTATAAAAGCATCAGTAAAGACTACGAATAAAGTTCAGTAACACTATCTGAATAATGTTCACATGTTCAGTAACCTATTTGAATGTTATGAAAGCGTCAGTAAAGACTACGAATAATGTTTTATACATAATAGCTCTATAATATTAACTGTTACTCCTTTCAGATTTGCAGGTGTCATTATGTTCATTGCCTCCCACTGTGTTTGTTGTGAAACTCTGATTTTGTCATTATTTTTTATATGTATTCTGGTCCTCTTATGAGAATCCGAATTCACTTGTCCATGCTATTCATATGTTAAAATCTACGTTGTTATTTTGATGTATCGTCTAGTTGTAGATGAAAACACCCACATGCACACCAAATGTTAAGCTAAGCTGCATAGGCCACATAAAGGAAACATTTAAAGAGGCACCTTCCTGTATTCTCGTGTCAGAACTGTCACTTAATGATATGTTTACATTTGCACTTGGACTACTTGATTCATTATTGGCCATCTAATGTGTTGTATCATTGTATAATATTTCAGATGGATGAGGTGCTGGCCTCAGTTGCTGAAACCATAAAGAACTTTGCTGTGATATATCTGGTGGACATCACGGAGGTACCTGATTTCAACACAATGTATGAGCTGTACGACCCTTCGACTGTTATGTTCTTTTTCAGAAACAAGCACATAATGATTGATCTTGGGACTGGAAACAACAACAAGATCAACTGGGCTTTGAAGGACAAACAAGAATTTATAGACATTGTTGAGACTGTGTACCGTGGGGCAAGGAAGGGCCGTGGTCTGGTTATTGCACCAAAGGATTACTCGACCAAGTATCGCTACTGATTGGTTTACAGATTACTCAGACCAAGTTGCGATGATTGGTTCATGTATGTGATGATGATTGAAATAACCGATTTGGCAAATTTGATGTGATGATTCTTGTTTTAGCATGTGTGTTCTAAAATACTCTCAACTAACTCTTGCATCAACTTATGCCATTTGATGTAATTGGCTATTCCGTACTTTTATGATATGTGATATAATCGTTGGTTTTAAGCACGCCCCTTTGATATCTTGCAGTCTTTAGCTTTTGCATTATGTCTCTAAAAACATGCGATGAGTATTTGCTTCTTATTTGCAGTTCTCAGTTGCATGGGTGATGGGTTAAAATTGAATAGGGTATGGCTTAGGCGTAAGGATGGACCTGCTTGCACCTCCCCTGAACAATGAGGGGGAGATGCAATGCATTACACTCTCATCACCTTCGAATTTTCCCTTGGAGCACTTGCATCCCAATTTTGTGTTTAACTTGAAGTACCTTTATATGCGGTTCCTGTTAAAGACTTGAAAGTTGAACAATTGTCTCGTACTTTACAAAATCCAAACCTTCACCACAAATCGTTAGTATGATTTAATCGATAAGAAATTTAAGATATGTACTTTGAGAAAAATCACGATATTTCCCTATAGTAAGCGAATCCTACGTAATTTTGATGTGGATATGGAATCAAATCAGAAGTTTCCAATTGACTCCAGGGTATAATTTACAAAACTTTGAGAAATATTGTTGGAGCCTACTCCAACAACCGTGGAACATGGAGTTATCAGCATCGGAAATGAAAGCTGCAGATACGCTCCCATGGCATTTTGGAGCGGTCAAATGATGTAGCCTAAGACCCTTTGTCTTTCTATACGAAATGAAGAAAAAAAGTGAGAACTGCACCCGTGTTTTTGTATTCTTAGTTTAAAAAACTTATATTTCGAACGTCTGCCTTAGTTTAAAAACTTGTACGTTTGCCTGTCTGCCTGTTTGTCTTGAAGATGTAAAAGTTATGAATCAAAGTCGAATAATTAATGGTTAGATCGCGCTTAATATCATGTAATAGTCCAAATATAAGTGTGTGACCTCCTCTGTATGCATAAGTTTAATATTCCCTCCGATTTATTCAAAACTTGATATACATCTAGTTTCTCTTAAAATAAAAAATTTACGTATCTTAAAAATTTATGTGGTACTCATTATTTATATTTCTGTTAGGATAGTGGTAAGTGAAGTCAAAACCTAGGAGAGATGAGAAATAACTTGATGATAAGTATAAAAAGGAAATAATTAATAATTAATAATTAATGAATAATGAGTGATATAATTATTATTTTTTTTAAAATGGGGTCCTAGTTTTGTACTTCAATTGAAAAAAAAGCAGTTGAAAGAAAGAGAAAACGAAATCAGTCCGGCCCGTTAAGCTGTATATGTGTTCTGGCCCATTAACGTTTTACGTAAAAGTTTGCCACGGAAGTGTTTTCTTCTTTTGAGTTTGTTTCTTGACATAGACCGAAACACTTGCTCTTAACAATGGCGGATCCTTACCGGCGATACACTGCTGTGCCACCGCCGTCATCGGAAAGAGGTCAATTACCTCTACTTATCTACTAAATACTCGTATCGATGGTTATTTCTGTTTTAGTAAGCATATTCTTTTTTAACTGTTCAATTTGTCTCTTGGATGCTGTTCTAACTCTCAAATTTCGTTGTTGTTACTACTTTTGCTATTAATGCATTAGTTACTAAACTAAGAGATGGATAAATTCAGTCCTGTTGTATAGAATTAAGAATTTTGAATTATCTCGGTGGTTTTAGAATCAATCCTGAATTCCTGATACCTTTATTTATTCATCTTTACTTATTGACTTATATATAATGTCATGGAGCTAGAGATAGGGAATGCATAGGAAATGTCGTGTTAAAATTTATGCGTAGGAATCTGGAATTTAGGTATTAATTTGTCTCTGTGAAAGATCACTGGGAGGTGATATAGTTTAGTGTTTTGTCTGGTGGACAACAATGGTGAGGCAGGTTTAGTATTACGAACTAAGCGTTTAAACTTACAAGAAGTTTGTTATAAGTTTATTATGAAGGTGATAATGTTGCTTATGTGATATATATACATGGTCGATAAGGACTAAACACAAGAAGTTTGTTATAAGTTTATCATGAAGGTGATAATGTTGCTTATGCGATTTATATACATGGTCGATAAGGACTAAACAGTGTGAACTGGAATTGCTCATTCTTGTCAGGAAGGGTTGAAGTGTACTCATCGTATCTAGTATGCAAAACTATTACTATGAATGTTACGATATCAGCTGCAATAAGCTATGTTATCAGTTCTTGCAATCTTTACAGTCTCTATTGACACGAATGTTTCTGATTGAATTTCAGCAGCTGATGTAGAGTAGTAATCATCAAGGTGAATGTGATAATGATGCTATGAATATACTGTTTCTCAACTTTATCTCCAAAAAGAGGTTTATAAACATGAAACCCTGAGTGTGAATAGGACCGAATGTTAAACCTTAATAATGCTTCTTGGCTGCATTGTTTGTAAACTAATAAGCAGTAGCGGGTAAGTGCTTGTACTCTTGAACTAGTGCCAAAGTTACACTTTGCTCCTTTTCCATATAAATTGTTCCATTTGAACTTTGTGACAATAATGGACTATTAATGTGATCAGAATACCAATCATCTAATGCTTAATACTAGAAACCTGAACTCACAGAAAATGTACTTTGACAGGAAGTGACATCCCAAAATCAAGCTTTCCTGGTTACTTATCATCGGATAACTCGACACTGACCTCTTTTAATCCATATAGCTCCACTGAAGTGCGAGGAAATTTCCTACAAAAAGATGTAAGTATCTCCAATGTTTCAGGAAGTTGCAAACTTGCAAGTTATTGAGTAATGGGCATGAAGAAGTCTTTGTTCTTTAATTTGATTTAGATTTTACCATCACACTCTGAGGCTTATGCCATAGATGATATTGCTGGCTTTCGCTCCGAGCCTGGTGTCAGTGGATTAACTGCTGGAACTAGCATTAGAGGCTACCCATCTTCATTCGAGGATCCAAGTTTTCTCGGGCACAGACGGGATGTTGCTGCAGGGATGCACCCTGATGTGCCTTATGATAGGCCTAGTTCCATTAGAAGGTCTGATGGCCCAATTCACCTTGATGTGCCTTATGATAGGCCTAGTTCCATTAGAAGGTCTGATGGTCCGATTCACCCTGATGCGGCTTATGATGGGCCTAGTTCCATTAGAAGGTCTGATGGCCCTGCAGCTCCAGTTGCAGAGTCAAATGTTCTGTTTGTGGATGGGCTTCCTACCGATTGCACACGAAGAGAAATCGGACGTATCCTTGATAATTTTTATTGCTTTTTCGAGCTTTAGAGAAGTCAAGTCTGATAGATTGAAGTTGTACAGTTATTTAACTACTTGAACCTGAATATGATTTGTTCTCAGGGTTATTCCTTGACTTTTGGATAGATCTTTTTCGGCCGTTTATTGGGTTTAGAGAACTCAGAGTCGTTCATAAGGAACCCAGACGTGTAAGTTTACTGATTTATTGTCTTTTAAACTGTGTTAGAATTTTGTGTGGAAACTGGGATATTGTGTATTTGATATTGAGTTGAGATAGGTTCTGTATGGGATACTTCCACATGGTTATTTTCAGTAGGAACTCTTATTTTCAAATTTTGCTATCTTTCTTTCTTCACTACCCCACTCATCGCAAAGGACTGAAAGGATCAAACATGACATAAAACGTCCATACCCTTGGGGTCAGAAAATCTGTTATCTGCATGTCTAAATTTTGCACCATAAAAGCATTCTGGACCAAGTAAAACTAAGTTGCCTACTGACTCTACTCTTTCTTGATACAACGATTACTTGCATGCACGTGTATCCTAAGCAAAGTGAAACGATAGCTAATGTTACAGATTCATCCTTATTGGTTATTAACTTGATCGATATCACAATCTCCTGCATTTAAATTTGCTTTAAGGTTATTTAGACTTCTTGTTCACCAAACCATTTTTGTTGCAGCGTGGGGACAAAGCTATGGTGCTGTGCTTTGTTGAGTTCACTGATGCCAAATGTGCTCTTACTGCCTTGGAAGCCCTTCAAGGTTGGTCATAATGATTTCTCTGTACTTTCTTGCTATGGATATTAGGGGCACCATCCAGCATGTTAAACTCCGTGCTTTTTCAAGTGACGCATCCCACCCCCTCATCCTCCAGCATTGTAAGTTGTGGGCTGGGGATTCAGATGCATACTTAGTGTAACAGAGCACAGGGGACACACTACGGCTTAACAATTAATAAGAGCGATGTGTGTGTTTTTAAATACAGGGCCAAGTATTAGGTGCACCATTGACTATAGTTCAAGGTGCAAATTTTCTTGTTACTATATGTGGAAGGTGATGAGCATGTTTTAAACTTGTATGTTGGGATGGTTGTTGCATGCATTTATCGCTCTAACCAAAACTTGAAACTGCAGGTTACAAGTTTGATGACAGGAAAACAGATTCCCCCTTCATAAAGATCCACTTCGCGCACTTCCCTTTCCGCCTACCATCTGATCGTGATGATCAGAGAGTCGGAAGTCTACGGTGATGCTAAGTTCCCCCCCCCCCCCCAAGCCTCCAAGAGCCGGGGAATCGACTTCTCCAGACTCCAGTTTCGACTTCAACTGTATAGTCTGGTGCATTTCATTTCTGAGTAAGATCTTTGAGCTGTCACAGTTACTGTATCTATATGCAGATGTGGTTTATTTATTACCAAGCTATATGTGATCTTGTCATTCTTTTCTGCACCGGAACTTTTAGGTAGATACCATACCATAGATGGATAGAAGGCAAAACGATAAACAAAGATATTTTAACATGACGAAAGTGCTGAGCATTGTTTGATGGTGTTACTACTCATACAGTCATACTTGCATTTGGGATTTGGCAAGGTGCAGTTGACATCTGGAGTAGGTCTATGGGTCGGTGCAGATTTGAAGGTATTTCTGTATTGACTTTAGAATTTGTAAAAAATCAAAGAGGCACGAAACATGACCAGTTTTTGGTGTTTTTTCTTTCCCTTTTAATCTGACACAAAAAGTAGTTAGGTTGAATTATTCAAACATCAGATTTGGACTTTAGAATCCAGATCTTAAACTAACTCATAAATGCAAACCATCCTAGCCTTATCATTTGACTTCTGCTACACCCTGCTGGAGCATTATTGAGTAGTAGTTTCATGAAACTTGGAAAAAGCCAGATGTTTAAGGGTCAGAAGTTGAGGTGTCCTATGTTTCCAATAACAAGATGTCTGTTTGGGTACGACTTTCAAGCAGATTGACCTTTGATATTGAGGTGTGTTCAAACCGACTGTTTGGTATAGATTTAGCTGACTTGAGTTCTGGAATCGGTAATCCGTGAACAGAATTCAAACGTTAGTTGAGTTTTGAAAAGTTATGTTCAGAGTAGAGCTAAAAGAGATTGTAGGTTTTGTGCATTGTAGCTGTGTAAGAATATGATTGATGTTACGATTATTTTGGATTAATGGTAGTTAAAATGATTGCGGATAATAAAATTATAGATACACATGAGAGGGAAAAACCATGTCGAGAGGATGTGCCAATTTGTCAACATCTGACTTGCTAATGAATAAATTAAACGTACTGATTTCGTAGACTCTTGATTAAACAAAGACATTATTTTGGATGCAATAATAGTCAACTTTTGTTTGAAACAATTCATCCATATTGAGATATAAATAAGCATATTGCAGGAAACTACGAAGAAATTTCTGTACCAAACAAGACACTTGATAATAATTATACCTTGTGGATTACCTACAAGACTTCTACACCAATCCAACAAAAATAAATCGAAAATAATCATAAGGGACACGTATAATAAAATAAATAAATAGAAGTATTGTGTAAAAGTGTCTATGAGTATGATTATAGATCGACGTTTATTATTAATATATGATGATTGTTATACTTTTTATAATATATGTTGATCTATACAATATATTCAAACAATGTTCGTGAATTATCTCCGATTAATGTATTATTATTAAATTATGTAATGTTTATACCTAAACGTATGATGCTTGTAGGGATAATTTATAATGTGATCATATTTCTTATATTAAATATGTTAAGTATAATGTTTAAAACACGTGATGTTTGTAGAGAGAATATAATGGTTTTTCCCGCTATATTAGAGAGGAAACGTTATACTCGGAAAAATGCAGTATTTGGCAGAGGTTCTTCCCAAATGTTAAAGTCGTTCAACTCAAGGTTCCGATTTCTCCAAAGCGGTGCTCGCATCGGCTGATGTTCATACTTCCAACAATCATCCAATCAATTGTGTAGAGTATGATCCGCTTTTCCGGTTTACCATGAATTTCGAGCCTAGCTATATTCACAATAAAGCTGCTCACCCAACGATCCCATACTATCTTAAGACCTTGGCGCAAAGCTAGTAATTCTGTCATATTAATTGTAAGTTCTTCACGCGAAGCTAGTAATACTGTCATATTAATTGTAAGTTCTTTGCGCAAAGCTAGTAATACTGTCATATTAATTGTAAGTTCTTCACGCAAAGTTAACAATACTGTCATATTAATTGTCGCGGTCAATACTTTCGTTGAGAATCAAAATAAGGATGCATACGATACAATATTGATCACG
>JAYMSL010001531.1:0-16888 GCA_036897195.1 Plantago coronopus
AATTATGGAAAGTTGCAAACATATCCTGACATACTTTCTACTTAAACTTTTTTGAGTTTTTCTATGAATTTGAATAGCCCTAGTTGTACTTTTGAATTTTAAGACTCACCTTTTTTTTCTATATGTTTGTAATATTGTGCCTTGTTTTATCCAAAAATGAAATGTAAACTATGATATGATATGAGAGGGTAAAACTTAAAAGTTTAAAAAGAATTAGCATGTATAGATTTTTGGTTAAATTTGTAATAGCCCGCATCCCCTAACCTGTAAGGGCGTGGATGGTTGGTTACGGGATACATATACTCGCACTTTCAATGGTATGATATATAAGCATTTTGTGTGATTTCAAAAGGAAAATCCACGGGACTCCAACCCAAGCAAATAATATTAAACTAGTGACACGTATGGTCCATGTCATGCGTAACCGTGTCGGCCTAAATGGTCAGGTCTCGATCGATTAAGAATGCTAGTACAATGATCAGTTCTCAATCGATTAAGGACGCGAGCTCAAATTGTCAAATTTCAATCTATTAAGGTATCAAGTCGTTACAATAGTTATATACCAAATTCTGGAAACTAAATTTCCATTACGTGGTTTAAGTATTCAGTTTACAGTTATAGTTTAATATCAATGTGTAGTCGAATTTGAATTTGGTTGACGAAGAAAGTGAATATGTATATATTCGAATTAGTTTGTGAGTGACAATCTTTTTTTATACAGAATTACAAATTGTATCATATAGAAGATAAAGATTTAAAACACAGGTGCTATCACAAGACTAGTCTATGTACTCTTTGACTAAAGTCAATATGAAGTACCATTTTTAGTTTTGAAGAAAATGTTAAAAGTGTGCGATAATACACTCTATCTAGATATGAAAAGATTAAAAAGTGACAAGAAAATGACTAAAGAAGAAGATTTAAAGGGAGATTGAGGAAGATTTAAAGATTATCTAGCTTGAATAAAAATGAGTGAATGAATCATACGGGTTGAAATAGGGAAAGCAAATGAGAGACAGAGAGAGCTAGATATGTGTATGATTCTAATGCAAACGTAAACTTGACGATTCTGAAACAAAATACAAAGTTCAGTAGCATTTTTCTAATACCGCGAACTAAAATTTGGATGAGATGCAATATCATAATTTTTTAAAGTTGAGTGGTAAGTATACGAATTTGAAGATATAAGTGTGGACCAACCTGCCTGCGACTTAACTCGTATCTCTCAATTTTTATTTAAAAAGAGAAAAAGAATGAATACATTTTGTACACCTAAAAAGATAATGGCCGAGTTAAAAGTAGAGAACAAAAAGAGATCCCCATACCTTAAATCACTGGTTGACCATGAAATAAATAAAATAACCCTAGCTGGCTACTGACTTTTAATTCTTTGCTGTTGTAATTAACACCACAAATTTATTCTTTATTTTAAAATTAAAATTTCACATACTCAGTGTAGGTTGCCCTAAATTTTGTTTATGATAAATTTATAATATATTTATATTTTATACCTCAAATTGCAATAAGTGATTGATGATCGAATTGCTCGTGATGCAGAGTTAACAATGCATGAATTGAGGGTCATAAAATAGTACTTTCCTCAGTTACGTCCGAAGGTCCCCATTTGATTATCGTTAACCTCTTTTTAATGACAAATTACTTCAGGAAAACGTTTGGAGAGAAATTATATAAAAAAATATATTAAAATATTACAATTGTTATATTATTTTAATATTACTGTTGTATGTTTTTTAATTAGCGTGATTTTGCATTTATTTTAGATCAGAAAAAATGTTAACAAAAATAAACGGAAAACTTCATACAGGACATGAGTATATAATAAACTTTTCTCTAAAGTGTAAACTAAGATACTAAGATGGATCTAAGGAAATAACATGACTATAATGATTGATGTAACGGTGATCTGTCCACCATGTACCGTGACATGTGAAATGTTGAACAATTCCAAATAATTCACATGAATTAAAAATTTAAAACCCATAATTTCTCCACATAATAATGCACAAAATGTACCAACAAAAATACTGCAAATTCATCATATGATAATATTCTCCATCTCCGCACAAGATCAATCTAGTTTATAAAACATAGCGCAATAAATGCAAACACTTCAAGAAAAAGAATAAGAATGTCTTTCATCTTATTTCAAATCAAAATATATTTTCGTACTTTTCTATATTGTTTTGCAATAGATATATATATCTAGTGTTTAATGAACCGTACGTATAACACAAGATATATATATAGCTAGTTAGTGTTTGTTATATATATATATATATATATATATATATATAACAAACACTAACTAGCTATATGAAAAAGCTGAGTCCGCATAGTTTATATCATAGTCACATCAACAAATACTGCAACGCATATGATATTCCCACACACAGGGGCGGAGGTAGTATTTTTACTACCTGTGTTTTTAGTCGCACCTTTTTCTAAATTTGTACTGAGAGTATTTTGGCTTTAGTCACGCCCTTTTTCAAATTTTTAGTAAGTATTATAATGTAATTAGTACAAAATTCATATGAATATGTCTCACATATAGCAGATAGCACCACCCCTAAATATTTTCTGGCTCCGCCCCTGCCCAGACATATGGTTATGAGAACTTTATTACAAGGGCATTTTCACTAGTAATCTCATTATCAAATTGATCCACACATATGATTACATTACGGGAATTTTATGACTGAAAACAATTCACTATTATGAATCTTGAAGTTGGCTACGTTTTCAACACTTAACCGGACTAAACTAGGAGCAGATAGTTTAACTGAAGAGTTGACTGAAGTTTGCTACAGCCTGTACCGTATGTATAATAGAGCATGTATATATACCTGTGATGATGTTTAATGGCCTTCAAGTGTCAAAACCAAGAAAGTATCCAAAGACCAGAATCTGGGCTGGATTTAGATCTGAGTAAAATTGTCTGGATTTTGATCTACGTAACTCATTAAACTATTCAACTAGTACTGTAATAAACGACAAATTAACTAAATTTCATTTTCATAATCATCATCTACACCACTACAATATTTTATTTTCTGAAATTTGAATACAAATAACTCACGGCTAATACGGGATTTTTACCGAATTTTTCTGACCTCTTAAATTCAGAATGTTTTAGCTTACTATTCGATTGATTATAAATGCTTTGATTACTTTGTTGAGTTGAGTTCATATATTTATTTGGGCTATCGAGAGGGACTAGTTGAAATCTTAGTCGAGCCAGTCTTTCATACCTCATCGGTTAAAAGGGATCTGGTTGTTCTTGGGACTAGTCCGATTTTGATGGAGACTCCTTCTCGATTGTACTTTTCCGGTGGAGTGCCTTTTGTTACGTCTAGTAAGAGTGCAATTCTTTTGCACCATCATATACAATGATCTTTTATTAGTAATACGATTTTTGGCGTTTCAAAATAAATAAATTATTTGGCTGAAATGGTCTGGAATTTGGTCAATTTGACTTTTATTAACTGATAGAAAAATGAACTTCAATTCCCGCGTAATCAAGAACAAGATGCAATAATACTCCACCACCATGCAAATTTGAATAGCTTTTATTCAGCCGCTCATTATTGCGAGACTAACGGGGTTTTCTCATGATAACATTCATTAACCTTTTTCCTGCATAAATTTGATTGGGGAAATTTTACCTTAATGGCTTAATCAAATCGCAGTCGATAAGGGTGATACATATAAATTACATAGTTTACAATCTATTATTTGTTGAAGGTCGAAATTTTCTATAAGATTAGAAAAAATAATGTTATATTGAGACAATTGTAGTTTACAATTTTAACACGTGTCTTCTTGTTATGTTTTTTCCCGTATATATGAAAAAGGCGAATCTGATGAGACTGACTTTTATCATAAAAAATTAAAAACTAGAAACTAGCAACTAAGCAAGATTATATTCGGTCGACAGAACTCAAAGAGCACTTAGTTCAAAATTGACAGGATATGTGAAGTGTGAATAAAACAAGTATATGGTGACATGAACAAGAGATTCCATACCATGTCTTGTTCTAGGTAGCAAACTGACAACACAAGGGATATTATACCTAATCTTCTCTAGTGATTCTGTATAGTTTCAGTTCATTCTCAAGGAGGATTTAATCCCCTGGACATAAACCTTATAACTACGATTACTCAGCTAACGTTTCACCTACGAATAGAGGGATCAATCTTCCGATTTGATCATGGCAAAAGTGACATTGATCACCAAAAGCTCCTATGTAAGAACACACCCCCTTTCAGCATGTTGTCATGTACCAACATTACTGTAGAGGAAAAAGATTTATGCATGATAAATCTCCTGTATGTGCAGATTGTCGCGGATAATGGGGCTGTAAAGCTCACAATATTGAAACCACAGGGAATACTGACTGGTATAAAGTACGGAGGAATGGACAATCTGCTTGACACCAAGTCGAATGAGTTGAGTAGAGGGTAGGTAATCTCGATTCTTGATGCATACTATTAGCCACATTCAACATATGTCGAAAATCTACATCTAGCAAACAACATCATGTTTCACAAGTTCTGAGCTCTTATTGAGAGAGTGTATATCTGAAATCAAGAAGTCTTTTCAGAACATCTCAGTATAAACAGATTCAAGAACTGAAGCTAATGATTTTTTCGACTAACTATGCAGATATTGGGACTTGAACTGGAGCTTACCAGGAGGGCAGGACAGATATGCTCTGTACGCGTTACCAAGCTAGATAAAAGTTAACCAGACTTGTATTTACAAGAACTTAATTTAGGCCATTTTCTTTCCCTGACAGGCTTAGAGGGTCTGTGTACAGCGTGATCAACTTGAGCAATGATCACATGGAGGTTTCATTTAAAAGTACTTATGATCCTTCGGTTCGTGGAACTAGCTTACCCCTCACAGTTGACTTAAGGTTTGTTCTTCCTATAGACATTAAGTTAATCATAAGTTTACTGTCAGCTGACAAGTTTCTGTAGGGGCTGAATAACACATTTACCCTGTCCAGGTACATTTTGAGGAGTGGAGTTTCGGGTTTTTACTCCTATGCAATATTGGAGCGCCCACCTGGAAGCGCAGCCTTTGATCTGGCTCAAGTGAGAATGGCCTTCAGGTTGCAACAGGACAGGTAAATTTTGTAAATTTGGTATGTAGATGCAACTGTTTGGTATAGAGTGAGGTAAAATATATGTGATCCTCGGAACAGCTTTCATTACATGGCAATAACGGATCAGAAACAAAGGATAATGCCGATGCCAGAGGATATAGTTCCGCCTAGAGGCAAACAACTTATTGTTCCTGAGTCTGTATTGATGGTTAATCCCATCAATCCAGATCTTAAAGGAGAGGTAAAACTGCCTAGTTTATTCAAACATTTAAACTTTTTATCGACTACTGCATAATAATATCAGAAATAATTTTGTTCTGGGAAAAGGTGGAGGACAAGTACCAGTATTCCATGGACAACAAGGATGGAGGACTCCACGGATGGATAAGCTCCAATCCCATAGTCGGGTTCTGGACAATCTTCCCCAGCCCTGAATCTCGCAATGGTGGACCAACTAAACAGAATCTCACAGCGCATACTGGGCCATTCTGCCTTGCTGTAACATTTCTTCCTATATCCTACACAATCATATGATCACTTCAGTAACTAGAGGATATATCAATCAAACACACGAAAAGCTTTAATATGACAGAATGTTATCTGGTTGAAGGGAGAATGATTTTTGTTGGAACAGATGTTTCATGCCGGGCACTACATTGGGGAGGCTATGTCAGCTCAATTTGATGAAGGCGAGACATGGAGAAAGGTCCTCGGTCCGTTCTTTGTTTACCTTAATACGACCACAGATGTGTCGAAAGCTCATAACTTATGGCTAGACGCAAAAAGACAGGTATGTGTTGCTTAACTTTTGACAGAGAGAACTTGTTATTCAATGAACTGACATTTTAATTCTTGAGATTCCAGAGGCAGATGGAAGTGTCACTATGGCCATACGACTTCATCTCGTCGCCATATTATCTCACCAGCAAGGAACGCGGTTCAGCTACAGGACGACTCTACGTGCAGGACAAGTAATGATATATATTTAGATATTCTGCACAGGTAGTTACCTGAAGGCTAAAGTAGACAATTTGTACAGCAGCTTATTGCTTGGTTTAATCTGCAGGTTTATCTCATCTTCCCTAATTCCTGCGAAATCTGCATATGTTGGTTTGTCAATTGCAAGAACAGAAGGCTCCTGGCAAATCGAAAGCAAGGTTAGGATTTAAAATTGAGCAGTTCACTTTCAAGAACTTGTGATATGTGGCTTCAACTAAACAAACTCTTGACACCAACAGGGCTACCAGTTCTGGGTACAGACAGATTCAAATGGATATTTTACAATAAAGAATGTCGTACCTGGAGATTATGGTCTTCATGGATGGGTCCCGGGTTTCATTGGCGATTACCTCAAAGAAGGATTCATTACCATCTCAGCAGGTATATCATAAACATATATAAGAAAAGAACAGACAACATTTCTTCGAACATGGATACTTTAGTTGACCATAGAACTTCTATATGCCTAAAACTGAAATACTCTCATTCTGACTTTTTTCTACTTCATCAGGTTCAGAAACACAGCTAGGCAACTTAACCTATGCACCCATTAGAGATGGCCCAACTGTGTGGCAGATTGGATTCCCAGATCGTACGGCTATTGATTACTACGTACCCGATGTGAATCCAATTTATGCTAACAAGCTATTCCTCAACAGTCCAGAGAAGTAAGCACCTTTACATTTTATATTTCTATAACTCAATGCTCAACACTGATAAACCACAGATAAAAACATTATGACTCAGAAACGATTTTCCTATAAGCGTGTAACTCTTTCACATTTACTTCCCTTTAGATACCGGCAATATGGACTGTGGGATAGATACACAGACATACATCCTACATCTGATCAAGTATTCACTGTCGGTAGCAGTATTCCAAAGAATGACTGGTTCTTTGCTCAGGTGGACAGGTATGTATCTTTACACAACGTAATGTTATAGACAGATAAGCATGATGAAGAACAAACTAGCATGACGATAAACTATGCAGGAGGGGTGCAGATAATAAGTATGTGCCAACGACATGGGAGATCAGATTCAACATGAATGCAGTGACAAGTGGAACTTACAAGCTGAGATTGTCTATTGCATCATCTACGCGTTCAGATCTAGAGGTAACACTCATAAGCAATAACAAGCTCCTGAATCCACATCACCTAGTTCTTCAAAATCTTCTGTATGCAACTAACTCTGAATCTAAATGCATAATGAATTTTCAGGTGTATGTGAATCAGTTAGATGCCAAACAGCTTATATTCCAAGTACAGAATCTAGGCGCAGATAATGCAGTCTGTCGACATGGAATCCACGGACTTTACCAGCTTTTCAGTGCTGATGTTCCCTCATCGTTCTTGATTCAGGGTGACAATAGCGTATATCTCGTGCAAGCCAAGGGAGGCGACTCCCTTTGTGGAATCATGTATGACTATATACGGCTAGAAGCTCCATCGAACTAATGATCACAAACTGAATATCCTACAATGATGATCTCTTGCAGATACACCTCCGATTTTCTGTAACTACTAGCTAGATTTCAAGAACTGTGTGTCAATAATATTCTTTTCACCATTCTCATCCAGTTCTTTACTGCAAAGTCATGTACAGACACATTTCTAACACCATTTTCATACAATAATTCCTTGTTCTGTGATGAATATAATGCTATACAGCTTGAAGTGCAGGTCTACTAATTGTCAAAAGATAACCATCATAGAAGCAAAATTGGAAAAAGTTCACAAATTTGATAAATGATAGGCAACTTGTTAATTTAAAATATTTAGGATGTAAAAGCCAGTCCACTCAAGAGAATCACAAAAATCTCAACTCCTTTATTGGATGAGTTTTACCTGCTGCGCTGTAGATAGTTTTGTTGAACAAGCCGAATAACACATAAATCGACTCAAGCTCCAGATTATACTCATTATACCAAGTACTCAACTAGTCTAAAATTGAACTGGAATTCGAATACATAATAAAATACTATGAACTCGAATACACATTAAAATACTCTAAACGAGCACAAAATAAACCTTATCGAGCGAATCGAGAGCAGATTAGTGACTGTCACTATCGACTTTGATAAGAGCCGCCCTAGTTGTAATAGATATATGGAGCATTTTCAAACATATCAAGAAAATGGAGACAGTAAAGTCGACAAACTAATTTCATATCACCTGTTGGGAATCCGACTCTGTCGTTTCTTACAAAGCCTTCCAGATTGGCTGCAGAATAGTCATCGTCTTTTCCTAGCGTCTTTGATTCGTGTCGTGTCCCCAGTTTCGAATTTTACACCACCATGTTCACCTATCAAGTTCTATACACAATACAGATCCTATTTATTTGGGATAACAATCAATATTGTTTACAACAAGTTATAAAGGTGACCAGTTAGTAATGGTACTAGAATATCATTATAAAGTTGGTATATACGTATGTGGTGTACAGCGTATCCGTTCACTAAATTTAACTCAGTTTGTCTAAAACATTTAAATAAACACATTCGAAAAAGGTACCCTATCTTGTCCAAAATTCGATTTTGGATCTTTTTTTTCCTTTCTCTTTTGGGTCCGCGAACGATTTTGGCATTGAATATAACCTGTCCGATTTACAAATTCGTGTTAGTTCGATCAAAATTGACGATTCTGTTAAGTTTGATTAACGATGTTTACCAATCGGACACATTGCTAATATACCGTACCAAAATTGAATCATATACAAGATTAGGTATCTTTTTCGGATTTGTCCCGGACCGGTACAGGGAACTTGAGGAAATTTGACAACTTAATTTTCACCTAATCAAAGGATTAAATTGTTTTAACCGCCCAGAACCGGGAAATATGGGTTATGTTCACAAAGCTCAGCTACAGTGTCAGTGATGATGAAGATCCACAGAGGTTAATCAATCTCTCTCCGACTCTCTCTCTCTCTAACGCTTCCTTCTTCTACCCATCAACCTCCGCCATCGCCAATTGCCTCGGCTCCATCTTCGCCGCTACAATAAGCTTTTCTCTACCCTCTCTTGTTCAATTGACTCCTTTTCATGTCTGATCGTTTTTTCAGAGCTGTCAATCGTGTTCGCTTCAATTTCAATAGCCAGGTGCGTTGGGATTCAATTTAAGGTAACAATGTAATAACAGTCATTTTTAGGGATTCATTTTTACATACCCGAAATGATTTGGTTAATTGCAAAAACACGCCCCTGTTTTCTCATGAAACTGGCACATACACCCAATTGTTTTACAAACATGTAATTCCCAAGCAAAACTAAGGGGTTGGGTTTGGTATCTGCAGATTGCTGTAGAGAAAGCACATTCTGTTATCTTCTGTGTATCCTCAGTTGAGGTGTCTGTGTTTCTTTCCCATGTGATTTCGAAGTTTAGAAAGTAAAGTTCTGGGTTTGACACATGCACCAAGAAAGATTTAAAGAAGAAAGACTTGATTGTTTGACAGCAAAACTAAGTACTGTCTAAATGGTCTGTTTTGGACCAGTTCTGATCAAGGGACACTATTTAGTTTAATGTTCGTAAAGGTATAGGTGAACTTGTAGTTGTTAGGTGTTACTTAACCACCCTGTTCTTGGTTTTGATGTTGAAATTTGATATCTTGCAAGGATACAAATTTGAAGCTACTATTATATTTTAAGTAGGAAGAAAACAAGGTTGGAATGGAACATACGGTTCACCGTTTTGTAGCTAGCTGCCTTTCATGACTTCCGCTTAGGGCAATATACAACTAAAAAGATAAAGACAATATTGCAACTTGAAAGATTATACTTTTAAAATTACATTAAATATTGAGCTAGGGACATGTGTCACAGCTCATAATGGATGCCATTACTCATTGCTTAGTCTGTTTTCTCTTCTACATTGCAGTTTTACACAGTGACGTCTGAGAAAGAAGAGGTGTACTGGAGGGCCTGAGATGAATTTCAGCTCGTTTTTTACGTCCTTAGGGACTTCGCTTGTCATATTCTTCATCTTGATGTTCCTTTTCTCTTGGCTATCTCGGAGGCATAGTAACAATGTGATTTACTATCCGAACCGCCTCCTCAAGGGGATGGATCCGTATGAGGGGATGCACTTGACACGGAATCCATTTGCGTGGATATGGGAAGCCATAAGCTCGACAGAGGCTGATGTGCTTAGGGTCTCCGGTGTTGATACTGCTGTCTACTTTGTCTTTCTCACTACTGGTAATTACTATAATACGAGTAACTTATATAGAACTTGGTTTCAAGTACTAAGTGTTAATTTATCACATTTGTTCTTTGATGCAGTGCTGACTATATTGGTGTTGTCGGGCCTTTTGCTTCTGCCTATTCTTCTGCCAGTTGCAGCAACTGATCATCCAGTCTTGAGGACGGCAAATAGCAGTCTAGTTACTTTCGATGACTTTGACCGGCTATCTATGGCGCATGTTCAGGTGAGTAGTATTGCGTCATCCTTAATTTTCTCGTTGTGATCGGATGCTATCTGAAAGCACTTATTTTGCTTAAAGTAAAAGTTAGAGACTTTTTTTGGGAATTTAGGCCTTTTTCATTGTGGTTGGTTTGCTTTCAAGCAAGTGGAACACAGCTTGGGGGGGGGGAAAAAGCACTCCTCTTAATGCATTTGGCTGAAAAGTGCTAGCTAATGTTGAGTTGACTGGATAATATTTTGTCACACACTTACTAGTTACTACAATCTGTTAATCAAATTGAAAGGCATAAACTCGATTTTGAGAAGCATTTTGCAAGGTGCTTTCTCTTCACTGTTTGTGTGGAGTAATGAGTGTGAAAGTGGTAATTGTGATGAAATTTGATATTGTTTCTCTTAACTCTGTATGACAGCCTAATAGTCCACGGCTGTGGGCGTTCTTGGTAGCAGTTTACTGGGTTTCTTTCGTTGCATATTGCCATTTATGGAAAGCATATAATCATGTTGCAAGACTTAGAGCTGATGCAATTGTATCGGCTGAACTTAGGCCTGAGCAGTTTGCTGTGCTTGTCCGAGACATACCTAAGGTTTCTGAGGGTGAAACCATAAAGGGAATGGTGGACTCTTATTTCAAGGAAATCTATCCGGATACATTTTATAGGTCACTGGTGGTCACAGACAATAAGGAGGTAGATTCATTTATATTATTCTTTCTTGTCATTTGGTTGGTTCCACCAAAACTAATCTGTACAAGTGTATTGATGATAGGTAAACAAAATATATAAAAAGTTGGAAAAATACAAGAAGAAGCTTGCACGAGCTGAAGCTATATATGCAAGATCCAAAACAGATGGTGATCCTCCTGAAGGAAAAAGACCAACTACCAGAACTGGCTTTCTTGGTCTCTTCGGTGCAAAAGTTGACACAATAGACTACTGTCACGAAAATATAAAAGCGTTGGTTCCACAGTTAGAATCTGAAAGGAAAGTCACTCTGGAAGAGAAACAAGAACGTGCAGCCATAATATTTTTCAATAACAGAGTCACCGCAGCTTCCGCTTCACAGACTCTACATGCTATGAGGGTTGATTATTGGACAGTCATGGATGCTCCAGAAGCTGGCCAGTTAATATGGTCAAATCTCGGGAAAAGATATTTTGAGAGGCAAATTCGGCAATATATTATTTACTCTATCGTTTTCTTGACGATATTCTTTTACATTATACCTGCTGGATTCGTTTCTGCATTGACTACATTGGAGAATTTGGAGAGATGGCTACCGTTCTTAATACCTGTCTTAAGGCAAAGTATAATCAGGTCAATTTTCGAGGCGTACTTGCCTCAGCTGACCCTTCTATTATTTTTGGCAATTTTGCCAACATTTCTGTTGTTTCTATCCAAGTTTGAGGGAATCCCTTCGGAGAGTCATGCACACAGAGCAACCTCTGGAAAGTATTTCTATTTCTCGGCTTTGAATGTGTTTCTTGGTGTTACATTGGGTCAGTCGCTCTTTACTACCCTGCAGAGGGTTAACAAGGAACCAGCCTCGGTTGTGACTTTACTAGGAGGCAGTCTCCCGGGAAGTGCTACTTTCTTCATTACTTTTGTGTCTATTAGGTAAGCATATTTTGGTTGATTTCCTATTGGTTATTTTTTTAGTGGTATGTATGTATCCTAATTTACTTGTTATAATCAATATATGAAGGCTGATAACTATTGTAGCTTGTAAGTACTTGTGGCAGTCCTCGATCATGTTCATGCTGGGTTTCTACTTCGTTGCCCAACTGTTTTTTCAGTTTGTGACATCTTGTGTTGTATTATCAGGTTTTTTATTGGTTACGGGTTCGAGTTATCTAGGATAATTCCTTTAATAGTATTCAAACTGAAGAAAAGATTCCATTGTAAAACCGAAGCTGAGATAAAAGAAGCTTGGGCTCCTGATGATCTTGAATATGCAACTCGAGGTCCTCGTGATATGCTGATTGTTACAATTTGCATCTGCTATTCTGTCATAGCACCTGTTATTATTCCATTTGGTGTGGTATACTTTGTCTTCGGATGGCTCATTCTGCGGAATCAGGTAAAGTTTCCTGATAATTAAATTTTTCCGTTGTGTGAAATCCATGTCATATTGACATGCTGATTTTCTAAAAAGTTTTCGACTTTGTTTGTCTTGTTATGAACAGGTGCTCAAAGTGTTGGTTCCTAAGTATGAGACCTATGGTAAAATCTGGCCGCATATCTTCAAGCGCATCATGGCTGCCTTGATCCTGTTCCAAATTACAATGCTGGGCTATTTTGCTATAAAGGAATTCATCTACACCCCCTTGTTGGCACCACTTCCCATTCTCTCCGGCATCTTTATCTTTGTTTGCACCAAGAAACACTACCGGTCTTTCCAGTCCACACCTCTTGATGTTGCTTGCCGAGATCTGAAAGAAACTCCAGTACTGGATGACATTTTCTGGTCATTCGTACCACCTGTCCTGAAGTCTGACATTAACATAGCCGACGAGGATCAGTCCGAAAATGCTTTATCTCGTGCTTCCAGAGCAGCTTCAACTGTCTAATGTATATTGGTCCTGTGTTAGTCTTCATGTGATGTTTGATGTGAATGTGTTTATAATGGAAATGTCAATTTTGCTTTCATAATCCAAGTACAGTTTAGTCATTAGGGATGAATCATGTTGTATCTTCTCATTGCAATAGATATTTACTTCACTGTGTCCAGAGTTTATCACTATTCTTTCTACAGCAAGCTTACAGATACTAATAAGAGTTGATAGGAAAATTGCGATTTCATTTAACAAAATCGAGGGACCGGAAAGTACTACACAGAGACTTTAACCCCTTCACATGAAGTCAGTTCCATGTACAAAATTATGCAGTAAGCATTAACATCTTTCCTACCAGGAAAATGCAAAATTGACAAAAGAAGTGAAGGTGTTTCGCTGTGCAGACATCCGCTTAAGTCGAATCCTTGGGAGATATTGTTAGGAGCAATCCATAATGATCACTGGGTAAAACAGGAAGCGTTAACTCCTTCACCAGACCTTTGACCTTCTTTTCCTTGATGTATGTTACCTCAGGAATTGCATCCATGCCAATCATTTCAATTCCGCTTATCTTAAAATCTCTCAACTTGCAGATAAATCGATCCAGCCGTTTTTGCAGTTTTTTATTAGCACTTAGCATCATGTTGGATTTAGTGTCATACGTCCAACCATCTTCTCCAGGCCTGAGCTCTGTCCAGGCATCCAACCATCCTTTACCCCCGGGAAAAGGACCATCCAATTTATCATCCCAGTTCATATCTCCACAGAAGATTGCATTGGGGTTCGTGTCAAGATATGTCACAGCCTCCTTTGCCTGCTGAACACGCTCTGTACTATACATCTGATCATATTTCGGAGGGCCTGGGCAGGGACTTTCCAAATGGCTTGTAGCAACAACCAATGCAGTACCTGGCTCAACTTCAACTTCTGCTACGCAAAGCTTCCGATTCATGATAGAATTGTAGAATGGGGTAATGCTATAGGATTTGACAGGAAGTTTGGATAACTGCAAAAAGATTATCTCGTAAGTCCCCATTATGTATGATATGAAACATAGATAAAGATGCAGGATGCTATGTTACAAACTATGCAGTGCAGAAGAGATGCATGTTCGAAATCTAGGAAGCATGCAGCTCTTTAAAGTTGAAAATAGAAATGGATGAAAGTATTCTAAAATCATATATTATCACCTGCATGCAGAAGTATCCGTCTGAACATGTTCTCCAGTCTGGCACAGAGCAATGGTACTCCTTCCACCAATTCGATCGCTGGAAGATTTCACAGAACTCGGGTATGACCTCCTGGAAAGACAAGAAAGTATCACCCTCAATCTCAGGTAGAATAAGAAATGAAGATTAGGAAAACAATAAATGTAGATTAGAATAAAACCTGAAAACATATAACATCTGGAGAGTGTAATTTGATAAGGTTTCCAATGGCTCTCATCCTCAAATGCATCTCAAGATCTTCACGGAACCAAACATTATAAGTCATGATCTTCAACGTTTTGGTAGCTGAGCTCATGGGAGTATCACCTACAGCTGGTAAGCATATTCACACGTCAAAATATAAAATAAAAAAAAAAAAACAACAAAAAAATTGAGGCCAAGGCCTACAGCATCCAAACTGGTTCAATGTAAATATCTCTGCACAATGTCATCAAGAACATTTCTCAAACAGAAGCAATCAAACATTGATAGCATGATCAAATTCAATCTATACTACTGGAAACACTTATCATAGCCACAAACTGAGGTCTAAGCCTAGAATAAACGTGGTCCAATACAACAACAAACTCTGCACCATGTGATCAAGACCAGTTTCTTGAATAGAAGCAACTATTACGTATTCATAGAATCATAGTATGATAAAGTCTAACTAATATCCCAGTCGAAAAATTCATCAAATTTCTATCAAAACAGCAAAGAAGATAACAAGACATGATTCTCTTATTACTATAAAAAAAAAACATCAGTAACACAAGCATATTGTGTCGAAAATATTGAACATTACCGAACGGCATAACCTCAAAAGGATCATCTTGGACCACAACAGCAGCATCACCCTCCCCCTCCCCATCCCTAACTTTCCTCTTATTACTACAAGCCCTCAATCCAGTACTCTCAAAAGCACCTCCAAGACTACTCTTTCCAGCAAAATTCCCTCTCCCACTAGCCCCAATTGATCCCCCATCATCTTCTACAACCACAACCTCCTCATCACTAACCTTCCTCTTATTACTACACTCCCTCAATCCACTGCTCACAAACCCACCCCCAAAATTCCCATTTCCAGCAGCCCTAATCGAACCCCTACCACCATCCTCCTCCACAGAATTACCACACCCACGCAATGGCAAGAACACACTCCCAATCTTACGAATATCACTGTCTTCGAGCTCAAGGCTAGAGAGAGACGAAGCGGATGCCCTAGTGCCACAGATTTCGCAAGAGGTCTTCCGATAAGAGTTGAGGAAAGTGCACCTGGAGCAGGACCATTTGGCCTTGGACGTTGGCGATGGTGGCTGGGGTTGCTGGGTGAAGCAGAGCTCGCAGCGGGAGGTTTGGGAAGAAGAGTTGCGGAAAGTGCATTTGGGGCATGACCAGGAGGACGAAGAGGAAGAAGACGACATTGTTAAGGCGATTGGGAATAGGGTTTTGGAGGTTTTGTGAGGAAGATGATGAAGGGTTAAGGAAGATGGTGAGGAGTTGAGAAATCGAAGCATTTTGTTGTTAACATTTTTTGAAATTGAAATCAGATTCTTTGCGATTTTGCCGCTTTTTGAGATTATCATCTTCAGCTCAGCAAGGTTATGTTGTAGTGCCGGAGTGCGAGTAGTGGGGTTATTTGAACCGGGGGTTAGTATTGTCGAGCTCGAATATTCTAGTCAAACTTCAACTTGAGTTCGAATAACGTTCAAATCGAGTTTAACATGGTTCCAATTAAGGTCGGAGTTTGAGTTTGAGCTCGAGCAAATTCGTTATATACTTGAGTTTGGCTCAGACAACTCCAGCTCTAGACGAACTTGTGATAATTTTTTTTTTTAATAAACCAAACTAAACCGAATTTGTGATAATAACATGGGTCAAAAGATTGTATTTTAATATCTCGAGTTGAGCTTGTGATAAAAACAAATGTGAAAACAATCCTGTAGTATATCACGAGCCTTGTTGACATGAAATATTGATTGATACGGTATGAAATACCATAATGGTACGGCCGTATGGGTGTCTCATGTATCACAATGTTTGTGGGCCTACTGAGTATCATCAGTTGAGCGATTTTCCGCTTGTTAGTAATACAAGCTTGGAAAGTGGTTCAAGCTCGCATCAAACACCTTGTGTAGATAAGCGAGTTTGAACCATACTGAGTCGAGGCTCAACTCACATAACGACACTAAAGTTATATCCTGTTTAAATCAATTGTTCATATTTCTAACATGCTCCTCGGGGAGCAAAGAGTTGAGGCATTGCATTTACGAGTACTCGAGACTGGCTACGCATAAATTGCAGTTTTGTAATTCTAACACTCGTTTACCTTGAATTAAGGTCCATTCATTACATCTTAAGATTTATTAGTTGAAATTTATAACTGAAAGTGTTGCACTTCCCAGATCTAATAACTCTGCAGAATACTTAAGGTATTCAGCCGAACACAACTCTGGTTGTCTGCGTGGTTATCCCAACCTGAGCAACAACCTAACAGATTAACTTAATAAACCTTGCTAGAACAAAGTATATAAAGCAGTAAATCATGCAAGAACGACTCAGGGATTTTGTCTGGATGTT
>JAYMSL010001532.1:0-16886 GCA_036897195.1 Plantago coronopus
CATAGATCATAAACTCCAAACATCAAATAAATGATAAATCCGAACATAAACTCCAAATATTAGAATTAGGGATTTAGGTTTAGCACGTTTTTTGAGTTTAAAAAAAAAAAATTTGGGTAAACCCGGGTTAACCCCGGTTTAACCCCTTCCGGATCCCGGGTTAACCCCGGTTGACCCGAAAACAGGTACTTCCGGTTTTGGAATAGTTTTAACCCGTTCAAGTACGGTCTCCGGTTAAACCGGCCGAACCGGCGGTTCAACCGTCAGTTTTAAAACATAGCTTTAAATGGTAGTAATTGCGGGTTTGCCGAAAGTGTGCTCATAGAAGAGTAGACTTTTTTTTTTCAAACTAGAAAAGCATTAAAATTACATAAGACCCCTATCTAAGATAGGTTTAATACTAAGGATGGTGGATCATGAATGAATATGATGGTCAATCTGACTAATTAATATGGGACTTCTGAATTTTGAAATTTCTTGGTCTCCCCCATCCTATTTTTTCCATATCTATCCAGATTGATTAAATTGATGAGAAATTTCTCAAGTAAGAGGGTACTTAGTCTCTCTCTATATTTAATTTATTTGAAAATTTATAAACTAAATTTAATAAATCTGAATTGAATTATATTGAACTGAATAAAATGAATATTCTAATCCTACTCCTACTCCTACACTAATTCAATACCAACCTTATACCTACACCAATACCAATCTTATATCACCAAATAAATCTCCACCTCCGGGAATCGATCCCGGGACCTCTAACCATTACACCCTGCACCTCACCAAATAAAATGAATGAACTTGAACTAACTAAATTGAATTTATTTTAAAAATATAAATTTCAATTATGCAAAACCTAAAAATGAATTAACTTGAATTACACTAAATCGAATTAACTAAAAATGAATTAACTTGAATTACACTATAAATTTCAATTGTGGGGATTGAGGCCTTCGGTGCTCTGTTGTACTCTTTTTCCTTGTAGGGGTTTTATCCCATTCGGGTTTTCCCCTGGAAGGTTTTTAAGGAGGCAAAGAGTATCTGATCTAAAGGTCTCTACGCCAGGGTTGAGGGTGATGGGTTGCGAGGTCTTGGAAAGTTTTTACATGTTGTAAATATTTTAATAATCAATATAATTTTTGCCGTTTCAAAAAAAACTAAATCGAATTAACTTGAGTTACACTAAATCGAATTAAATTAAACATAACAAAACAGAATTTAAGTAATTGAATAAAGTATTATCGTTTTTAAAAAAGAAAGAAAACTTAAGCACTCCGTAAAAGAGATGGGTTTTTCTAAAATTAGGTCGTCTTCAAACTGACCTAAACGAAGGTCATCGCTAGATAATCACCACGTGGCACTAATCCATTGATTTTAGTTCGAAGTTGACTTCGTACCGTTTTTAGGTACGATCTCATTCAAATTATTATTTTTAATAATAAAAATTCTCAAAAAATATTAAATTTCTAAAATGCCCTTAAAACAATAATTTAATTTAATTTAATTTAATTATGCCCTTAAATCTTGTATTAATCTGTTTATAATTAGACACTTTTGTATATCAAAATATCTATGCTCATTTTAACGTAGGTGTCTTGATTTATATATAATATACTCCCTCCGTCTCACAAAACATTACCCGTTAGGGTTAGCGCGCAGTTTAAGAAAATGAGTTAAAATAATAGAGTAAAAATAAAAAAATAAGTGGGATAATTTACTTTACTTTTTTAGAACTAGAAAATTACGTTCACGTGCATATCTGTAGAATAATGTGTAGAAAAAGAGATAATAAACTGATTAACATAAATTACAATATAACACCCGTATGTAATTATGTGCAAGAAAATGGTAATTGTCTGGACGGGAAAATAAATTAAAGAAGAAAAAAAACTAACTTTTGGTCCGCTAACTACCATGACCCTCTTTTCTTTTATAATACTTCCTCCGTCCCACAAAACATTACATGTTAGGGTTAGCGCGCATTTTAAGAAAATGAGTTAAAATAATTGAGTAAAAATGAAAATGAGTTAAAATAATTGAGTAAAAATGAAAAAGTAAGTGAGGTAGGTTACTTTTTGAGAATGTGTGGTGATAAAAAAAGGTATTGACGTTAAAATAATGTTTTAGTGTGTGGAGTAGCTTCCTTATTTGGTAATGGGTACGTTTTGTGGGACATCCAAAAATGGAAAGTGGGTAAAGCTTTGTGGGACGGAGGGAGTAGTATAGATGTGTTGTGATAAAGAAGTGTATTGATATTAAAATAATGTTTTAGTGTGTGTGGTAGCTTCCTTATTTGGTATGGATAAAGTTTCGTGGGACGTCCAAAAATGAAAAGTGGATAAAGTTTTGTTGGACGGAGGGAGGGAGTATAAGTTATCTAACAGTTTGACACACATACTTTGTGGATTAAGAATAGGACGATTTACTATTTTATTTGAAGATATACTTCGAATTATTACAACTATAGGAGATGATCTCGTGATGTTTTTTCTCATCTTATATCCTTTTGCAGTTTTGCCCATGTCATACACCACAACTTCAATTTGAAATCGCAATAATTACAAGTGCTAATACATACTACTGCGGAACGTTGTTTTCTGGAGCAAAATCTAATAGGTACAACATCTTTTAGGTTCAGGTATGTCTCTTGGCTCAAACGTTAGTTTAGGTGAATTTGAGTTTGTGTGTATGATTTAAGTAAATTTTTATGTTGTTGATTCAGATTTGGAACGTCGGTGTAAGTGTTGTTGGTCTCAGGTGTTGGTTTAGGTGTTTTCGGATGTAGGGGTTTAGATATGTTTCGACTGTTAATCTCGGAGATTGAATCTTGGCTAGATTTGATATTGTCATTGTCATCCTTGCAATTTTCGAACATTGTTTATGCTTTTTTTTCATTAGTAAAATATACAAAATACAAAAATTTTGCAAGTTTCAAAAAAGAAAAAAAAGAAATTTTTGCACATTTGTTTCTACAAAGAATTTCTGAAAAAATAATAATAATATTTATTTATTGAAAAAAAAAGAACTAGTTAATATTTTTAAACATTCGAATGTAAACTTTAATGAAACTATTTCACCATTTTAAATTAATTTTAAAAAATAATTATGACCTAGGGTAGTAAATTGAACTGCAGCTTGCGAGTTGCGAGTACTTGCTTTGCCTACATTAGCGCATGATAATGCAGAGTGATTAATTAAACGCGTGAGAAAGAAGAATCCAATGCACACATAAATGCTATCGACCGTTAAATTCAACTCGTTGTTTGTTTTTTTAACGTAATTAGAAGCAACATAAGTCCACAGTAGTCGTACACTGTTTTCAAGCTGATACACACTACTTAATTAAGCAAGTAGTAAAAAGACAATTGCGTTGTTTGGACACAGTTTTACACACCTGAGAAATAAGGTTCTGTTCTTTTCAACTTAAGTTCAGATCCGTTCAGTTCAGTTCAGTTCAGATCCGTTCAGTTCAGGTTTGGTTAGTTCAAATTTGTACTTCACTTCAGTTCAGTTCAGTTCAGTTCAGTTCAATTCCGAAAATCTCAATTGAAAAGAATAGAGCCTAAGAAGTACTAATAATCTGGGTACAAATCATTGATATCGCAAATGATGGAACATGGGGGGAGGAGGGATCAATCAATCATGCTTTTCCATGTGACCAAAATTATAATTTATTGTCATCCTTTCCGACCATCTAGCGCGTTGCATGTTTGGTGAAATGGAATGGATATAATATTAATTAACGCCATAATTAATTATACTATTTTTTTTTAATCGTCAAAATTAATTAATTAATGACAAAGAGGAATAACCTCAGAGAGTTTACAAAAGTGCAAGAGATATGCACTAAGATTGATACAAAAACATTCCCGCCTTAAATGTCATGACTGGCTTACAGCATGCGAGGAATGAATATAACCCAACTAGCTGAGATAACCACAACCAAAATTATAACAACCAACCATCTAAAGAAAGGAAAAGGCCTATGTCTTCGGAAAAGATGTACACCAGGATGATGACTTGATCAATGAATCAAAAATGAATCAAACTGGGCAAAAACGATAAAGCCGTCAATTCTTCCGTCAATTCCTTTACCTAAACTGTCTGGTCTATATGTCAACCTCGTACAACCTTTACTCAAAAAGGAATAAGTGGCAAGATATTTAAAGATGTTATCAAAGACCGAGACAATTAATTATACTATTGATTAACAATCAACTTGAGAAAAGCCGAAAAGACTGAGATCTCAATATCTCCTTTGTGCAAACCGCGTGTTTCAGCAACTTTCCATGCAAAAAGATGAGTGTCATTGCGCTTTACAGATTTCATTTCATTGATCACTAAAATACGATGTTATCATACTTTGTTAGGTGTAGTGTGCAGCTCAATATATATGGTCGGATTCAAACCATATTCATACCAGCCCTCTGATGTATTATGAGGGGAAAAAAAAAGTAAAAAATACATGTACCTTTTTTTTTCTTTTTGATTCAGGTCATATCTTGATTAAAGGGTCGAGTTCAAATTGGTCTAAGTAGGAGTTAAGCGGGTTTGTACTTAGGTCCGTTAAAACATAAATGTATAGGTAATGTCCAGTCCAGGTTCAAGTATTGACTTAAGATCACTCTTAAGTCTTAAAAGAGATTATATTGGGATTGGGTCAGTTCATCTGACCGGAATCAAGAGTTCTTGAAGTCCAAAATTAAATTATTGACCGTATCAACAAGTCTAGATAGTATAAGTGTATCGAGAACAAGAAGTACGTTATATATTAGTTATTGTTATCGTTAATAGTTGAATAGATCAATCATACCTAGTTAAAGCATGTGACTTATGACTAATTCCATCAGATCCCTTTCCATTTCGCAAGTAGAAACCTTATCTCCTTGACCTTGACCTTAAAGATGGGGCTTGGGTAGGCCGGGCATTTGGGTATTTGGACTTTGGGCTTGGGATTTGGGACCGGGGTCCAGGACGAGAGGTCCCAACCCAATTGATTGACAACTTGATCAAAGACCGGTCGGCCAAACATTAACATACTGTTTACATAGAGTTAGACAAGATGAGTTTTTTTTTTCTTGAAGCGATAAAGAGAGGATTAATACAATTATTTTGGAGTTGCAGAGTCAAAATCAATAATGGTTCCACATTTAGTTCATGGTGACTCGATAAACTGAAAATAGTAACCAAAATTGTGGTCGGTTAAGGAAAAGAGTGTTTCTAATAGAGTTAAATCACGTCTTGTAGAATATTATGTAAGTGTGTGTATACATATGAAAGAATGTGAATGGTTTTAATAATATTTTTGAAGTTATTAAGGTGTGCATGGTGGGATTAGGGTTGGAAGGCACAAGTATATGGTAGATAGAGAAGATTAAGTTTAATGTGAGTTGGGGAAATAACTCTCTAACTGAGTGCCAAACACTGATACTCAAATTAACAAAGTTTTTTAGTTAATCTATGATATGCTATGCTATGTTTTGGGTCGAACCCCTAATTTTGGTCGTCGCAGTTCCCGTCTTCGATTAAATAAACCAACAAAGCACCGATTAAATCTTTATTTACCTCTTTTTTAGAGAGTTGTGCTGACTGGCGTGACCTCCGATTCCGACTTTTAGAATATAGGTTCAAAGTTCAAACTTCTGTGTAGTAACATCTCCCACTCTGTTTTAAGCTTGGATGCAGAATAGAAATGAAGTCCAATAAAATTCAACTGGGCTTAGTGAATTTTGGTTTCATCTTATCCTTCACCACAGCCCAAAGCAGTACTGGGCTAAAGGTATGAAGACACAGACTAAAAAATATGTTAGTGGATCTTGACATTTGTAGCCTTAACTGCAGGCCCAATCACATCATGAAATGCTCAAATGCAGTCTATCTTTTTCACCTGAAGAAAATAGCCTGAATTTTATTTCGGAGAAATCCCGTAAGATTAATCACTGAGCAGCTTCGCAATGGAGAACATCGACGCGCCACCACAAGATTCCGCCGATTCCGCCGTCATAACCGCCACCACCAGCCCCACGGAGGCAGCCACCGAAGTGATCGATGATCCTCTATCGAGCTCGTACGCGTCCCTCAATTCCTACTGCTACGAGCTCTCAATCATCCAGGATCTCGCCTGCCGCGGCGCGTGGCGTACCATCCTTGACAAGGTGGCGCGTGCTCGATCACTCTCCCTACTCTCCAAGCCTCACGAGCACCTCATCTACCTCACCTTCAATCTCATGTCTCTCCTAAAGCTTCGCCGATTCAACGACGCCCACCAGGAGCTTCAATCTCTGGACGACGATCTCGATTCGAAGCAATACCTATACCAATCGTATCCGGATCGTTACCCGAACCACAAAAGCGGTGGATCAATGGTTCCGTTCGCGCTCCGTTGGCTACACGCTCACCTGCCGTTTACTCTAGGTAATCGCCAATTATCACTCGATCGACTTTACTCTCTGTTGCATTTAATTCGTGATCGGAAATTGAAATTGGATGATGAAATTCGTGAGGTTTCGAGAAATCTATGGAAAAAGCGGGAGGCGAGTGTGTTGAACACGATTATAAGTCATCATTTGAGCAATAAGGAGTTCAAAATTTGTTTAGCTTTGTTGAAGGAACAAATTGGTGATACGGAGGATCCCGTGATGGTTTCGAAATTAGGTTATGTGCAGATGCAATATGGGGATTTGGATGGGGCTAAGAGGAGTTTTGAGTTTGTTGAGAAAATGGTGGAGAGTGATGGTAAAGAAAATGTTGGCCTGAAGAATTTGGTTAGTCGGAATAAGGCATTGATGTATTTGGTAGCGAAGGATTATGTCTCTGCAGTGAGGGAGTATGAAGAGTGTATGGAGAGGGATGGGTCGGATGTGGTGGCGATTAATAATAAGGCATTGTGTTTGATGTACTTGAGGGATTTGTCGGATTCCATTAAGGTGTTGGAGAGTGCATTGGAGAGAGTTCCGACTATGGCATTGAACGAGACTCTTGTTGTAAATTTGTGTAGTATGTACGAGTTGGCGTATGTGAATCATGCGGATGCCAAGAAGACTCTTAGTACTTGGATTGCTAGAGTAGCTCCTGATGATTTTGACACATCGTGTACTAGGATATGAGGTATTCTTTGCATGTATTGGAATTACGTATGGAATTTTGATTGCTTTAATTATTATTTCTGTTGTAATGTTAAGTCTTGGTAAAATGTGTATACCAAACTTTTTGTTATTTTGGAAGGTCAATTGATAATTTTGGTTTTAGCTGCTTCCATTTTGCCTTAAGCTGATGCACGCATTTAATGTTTCTGTAGGTCAATTGATAATTTTGGTTTTAGCTGCTTCCATTTTGCCTTAAGCTGATGCACGCATTTAATGTTTCTGTATAATCTATCTAAAGTGTTTAGCCTACTTTCTCTAGTTATCTCAACAAGTCCAGAATTTGCTGCAACATTTACATATCTCAGGAAATTTTATAGCTTTCGTGTCTTCTGAAAATGCTGACTTCATAATTTATGATTTGTGGGGATGGTTTGTGCCAAACTGATGATTGATGTTAATTTTCATTGTAATACAGAGAATTAAGCTATTTCCGTCTCCTCACTGTTTGAAATGTCTTTACAGCATTTTTTTAGGAATCTATCCTCTTGTTTTCATTGTGCTTTGTTTTGTTATCATTATGTAGACATTTTTCCTTCTCTCTCCCAAAATTCTACCCTGTGCCCTCTGTCAACATGTTTGGTAGTAAGAAACTAATCACTTTAAAGTAAGAGCATCAACTAGACTGGATATGTAATTGATTAATTCGGCTTCTGTTTACAACTTATGTCCAAGTTCAATAAGTTTGAGAGCATATATTTGAACCTGGCATTCGAACACCTCATTTGGTCTTGACATATCCTAGAGGGTTATGGAAAGCAGTATTATATGTCCTTATAGTTACTGTATTTAGGTTTTAAAATATGTAACTATGCATGGCCGTCTTATGCAGCAAGCCAGCAAGTGTAGGATTTAGTTTATCAGGCAACAGTTGCTATGTATGCAGTGAGAATGACAGTTACTATATTTAGGTTCTAATCATCAGTGTGGACTACGTGAATGTCGTTTCTACATGCTTCCCACCCATGCCTGATGGAAGGAAGATCTGCTGAGTAGGTTCATATATTCTGCCCTATGATGCACAGTGGGAAAAGTATGTTGAAAATTAGTTGTCACTTATCATGATGAAATCTGGTATAACCTAGGGAAACTATTTTAGCAAAGTATTCACTTTTCTATCCCCGTAAAATGTGAAATATCATGTAGGCTACATTTGAAGCGAGTTAACACATATCACAATTCATATGC
Source organism: Plantago coronopus (assembly GCA_036897195.1). Taxonomy (NCBI): domain Eukaryota; kingdom Viridiplantae; phylum Streptophyta; class Magnoliopsida; order Lamiales; family Plantaginaceae; genus Plantago; species Plantago coronopus. The sequence continues at coordinate 8,334 of JAYMSL010001532.1, forward strand.
AATTTTCTTAGCTATAAAATTATAAAATTGTACTTCAAACATAATACATTATTCATCCCGTGCCCTCTGATTTCAGCACAGTTTTTTTTTTCTTAGACAAGTTATACAGTTATTGAGTCATATTATGTGGGATGACTGAGATTTGAGTTCCACGAACCCTAGAAGAGTTGCCAATGGAAATAAATGATCAAGTTTTCGTCTGTTCAGTTTAGTTTAACTGTTGCTGTTGCTTTTGCGGAGTGCCTCCTTTGTATTCTACTGCTGGTAAAGCTAAAATTCATAACATAATATTGGCCTGTTTTCAGATCAGTCAGGCAGCCGCATTCTAGATAATTTGTTCAGTTAGTGATCTCGTGCTAGGTTGAAGAATGATAGGTTCACATTATAGATATTATCTCTATGGTTCTCCAGACTTCAGAGGCCTGTAGTAATAGAATTAAGGTTCTTCATTCAACTGTCTCTTTCATACTTTGTTTTGGTTTCATTTACTCAGGGAGGATATCACGGTTCTGCTTCTGCACTTCATCAGTACAATTTTGCAATTACTTTTATACAATGTTGTAGTGTTTTTTGCACAGACGACAAAGTTGTCGTCTGTGCAAAAACACTTCAACAGCCAAGCATTGCTTTTCTTGATAGAGGTTATCGCTTGTGTCCTTGTGTAACCATACGAAATAGTATAATGTGTGAATTCAAGAAAGTTTAGGAAGAAAACAAAAACTGTGATGGGAGTGAATAGTCTGAAAGCTTCTTAAACTGATAAACTCCGAATTAGTTGAGTCTGCTTTTGGCTTTCCAATATGCTGATCGTTGATTGCTGATTTGTCTACTGAAGAATAATTTGTGGTTGTTTTGTGAATTATGTGACTTTATCTCCAGGAAGTTTGCAGCCAATGAACACTGAGTTCTTGATAGGATTTTCTTTGACATGTTCTTTATCTAATTTAGGTTGAGATGAAGATGGAGATTTGGTGATTGTTTGGTTTAGTAATTGACAGGTCAAAAAGGTTGAGTTAACGTGTACCAGATGCCACCATGTAAGCCTAGGTGCCCCACTTTATTAGTATTGGTATTCCGTATTCCTTACTTAACCCAACTAAACATTTCTGCAATTCCAACATGAATAGAATCCTTCCTCTGTTTTTAGGAGGATTTGTAAAACATTATACCTGTGTGGAGCAGTAATAAATAAAGAATGTATTTTTTTTCAAAGAATATGTCGAGATGAACAAAAATGAAATACTAGGTTGAGATCGGCATAGATAATTTATTGGGACAGAGGGAGTTGTAAGACTTGTTTTTCTCTTCCTGAAACAGTCTAACCTTTAATGGTTGAAGGGGAGTTTATTACCAACTAAATTACGCTTCGATGTTGGGAGTTATATGAAATTATGTTTATGGTCTATCCGTGTCTATTGGAACATGTATATCACAAGTTAATGTGATTTTTTAAGTCATGGTGGAATATGCTCATATGAGTAAGACTTCCATTTTGAGTCCGAAAATCTCTTCAAGCCAGTCTTTACTACTACAAACAGACGTATATAACATTTGTATGAATTTTCTTAGTTGTCCCTTATCATTCATTTTCTTCTAATTCTATGCATGTTATCATCTTTTTATTTTTCCCTTTGCCTTTGTTCCAACTACAGTTAAATTAATCTGAGAATATTGAAATAAGTTTAAAGGTGTGACTCGAACTCCCAATTTATTAATTGAAAGTGAAACGTGTTACAACGAATTTGTCATGGAAGTTATGTTATACTCATATTCAAAGGCGTTACAAATTATAAACACGAGGTCAAATGCACAACAAATCACATAATTGGTACATGCAGCAAAAATGCTAAACAATATGGTTTGGTTTTCTTACATGCAGGGTTGCTTAAGAACAATGTCCTCATCAAGAAGCTAAGCCACCTTTGTGTGTTTGTACAAACACCCAAACCAACTATAACTTGAATTACAAGACAATCAACCTCATACCCCTGTAAAAGAATATTCTTACATATATGTCTCTCCCATCCACAAATCCATTCTCTTTATATATATTGTCAACCAAAACCAGATTGCCAAAATCATCCAACAATCATCTCCAAACCTGAACAAGTTATCATCATCTGGAACATCCAACATTGAAGATGGCTATTTCGAATTCGATGCCTGTTAATAGTTCTGCTAAAGAGATTGTTTTCTTCGACTTAGAAACAACGTTCCCAAGTGGACCGGGACAAAAGCGATGGATACTGGAATTTGGTGCTATCGTGGTCTGCCCCCGAAAGCTGGTAGAACTTGAGAGCTACTGCACGCTGGTCAGGCCAGGGGACTTGACTGCTGTGGGCGTGAAATCAGGCCGTGTTGGTGGGATTACACGAGGAGCGGTGGCCAGGGCACCGCCATTTGAAGAAGTTGCAGATCAGATATTTAACATTCTTGATGGAAGAATATGGGCAGGGCACAATATTCAGAGATTTGACAATGTTCGGATTAGAGAATCGTTTGCTGATATCAATAGGCCTGCACCGGTTCCTGCAGGGGTCATTGATTCGTTGGGAGTTCTTACTGAGAAATTTGGCAAAAGAGCTGGAAATATGAAGGTTTGTTTGGATTTTGCATTTAAACATCCATGATAACTTGTCCAGGATACACGAGTAGCGGCTCAAGTTAATCATGAGGCGTTTTCAAAATTCATTTTAATGCGCTACTGCAAATCTATTGAGTAGTATGAATAAATTTTTCAGCAATAAGGCCTAATGTGGATTTTGGTTTGCATTTTCTTTTCATTTGATCAGATGGCTTCTCTAGCTACATACTTTGGTCTTGGAGAACAGAAGCACAGGTACTTCAAATTTGTGTAATTTAAATAGTTGCTGATAATTCTGTAATTGTATTCTCAAAATCATGTATTCAAGCGATCTGAGTTTCTTCGAATGATGTTTAGGAGCCTGGAGGATGTGCGAATGAACTTGGAAGTCCTAAAGCATTGTGCAACCGTATTATTTCTGGTATGTAATTGCTTGATCAGTGAATTCATTCGCTATTCGTGTAATCATTCGCTATTATATCCCTGTTCTAACTGCTTGAACTGTTGACTTAACTTCAGGAGTCGAGTTTACCTCCCAGCGTATTAAGTGGGCAAAGGTACTCGGACTATAGTGTGACAACAAGAAGCAGAGCTGTTCAGGTATGTACACGAAAAAAAGCATCTTACGACATTATTAGCCTTGTTTCGAGTTCAACCACTAACTGGATATTATGAACTTTTCCAGCAACCAAGTTCAAATGCAATTCAGCCAACGAACGAAAAATGGGGCATGCAAATAACGACAAGAGGAAAATCAAGCGTCAGGGAAGAGTCAAGCCGAAAATCGCCTCCATCAACATCTGCTTCGCATCAGAGGCCTGTACCTTATCCTAGAGAGGGTCTAGGTAAGGTATGAAATTCTTCACTTCGTCATTCATTTGTGTGCATGAAACGAGTCCTCTTCAATTATGGGAATCACTTAGTTGATATGGCTTGTATGTAACAGATGACAACTAGAATGAAGAGCTACTTGTGCAGTGCAAATGGCCAACATCTAAACACTATGTTGAAGCATACGAAATCTTTTCTCCGATAAGCTAGTGTGGAATTCTTTCATCACTGCCGCTGATGAAAGAACAAAATTTTCACAAGACAATTTCCAGATATCGAGTTCCTAGCAGTTTTCAGCTTTCGAGGGCGACAGGAAATGGCTTCCGAGGCTGAGATTACGCTACAACTGACTCGATGAATTGGCTCAACTCTTTACAAGATACACACCAGACACAACAGTTCACTAATCAAAGTCCGAAGGGACTATTTGAACATGTTAATATGTTATGCAGATTCATTTCATTCTTTCATGTACATATGTAGTTTATGATCAAGATAGTTCATTCGTATACAATCTGCTCATACAGATTCATTCATTCAGTAATAAACATGTAGTTTATGTTCAGTAATCAGTATATTGATCCTTCATAGTCTATTGCCTACATTCGCCGCAATGTTTCCTCCCCTTTCCATATAATTTAGGCCTATATGTTAATCAGGCTGTTTCGCCAAACATATACATTTAGTTGTGGTCAATTAGTACTAACAGTTTCCATATGTACATAAAGTAAAACAGAGTCCCCTGTCTTTAAATGAAAGTATTGAACCTGTTTCCGAGATTAATAAACTGGCATCATCGATATAACGAACATGTTGCAAAATTGATATAAGCAGAAATCTAAACTACACCAGTTAGAGAAATGGAAGAAACAAAGAGAAGACTAATTACTTCTTATATCTTGGCTGCAAATGAGGCGGATTATCTTCGTTTTCTTGGACAACCTTTACATGAGAAGATTGCTTGTGGTTCCATTTCTCAACCTCCTTGGCCAGTAACCCCACATCCGAATCGCTCTCATAATCATCGGTTTTCCTCAGGATGACCCATTTTCCATTCTTCTTGAACCTGTAATGCAAATCAAAACACATTTGTTCTCTGAAAACTAAGTGATCTCTGTTCTGTTACAGACTGAAGTGATCACAACCAGCATAGGTTGCAACGTAAGAGTAATATAGAGGGAAATTTCAAGAATTATACGACGAATTTTACGTCATTTTCGATGCTTTTAATAGTGTTGTTGGTGATGATATCTATGGTACATTAGTTTATTGCTAGCACAAGTTTGAAAAATGTGTTCTGTTTTACATGTTTGGCCAGTGTTGAAACTTTACAACTCTGTTTTCATCCAATTTTCACCCAACTTTCTGCTACAAAGTGCAAACCAAGTTGTGAAACTGCAATTTTTAATAAACGTATTAGGAAAAGGCGTAGATTGACTCATGAAAATCTATTAACATGTGAATCAGGGGCGGATACATAAGATGTAATCATCCTTTATCGCTTCCCTAAACCTAATTTCCGACTCATCTTGTGTCCAATGATTCGAAAAAATGTTTATACGGAATTAGGGTGAAAGAAGCTTTATTTATTTATATGAATCTGTTGTTGCGGTATTATATGAATCTTAGAAGTCATATTTACATCTACATCAAATTTTATTTTATAATATTTACATCATAAATTAACTCGAATTTCAGATCACGAGGCATATGAAAAACTAGGCTGCGACGTGCACATCATAGGATAATATTGTTTAAACTTAGTTGATATCAACTTGAAGACGTAGGAAGGAGAGTGACATATTTGGTTCTAAAGTTTAAGCGTTTTAACATACATAAATTCACGTTTCAATGGGTAATGTAATAGAGTCCCAAACTTGAAGTTATATGAATCCAAACAACTCTAACTACTCATTTATTTGGTTTTCAAGTGAACAAAATTAAAGAAATTGACCTATATATAACATAATATCAAGGAGTCAAGGACAAGGACCCTAAAGAAAAGAAAAATATGAATTTAGAAAAAAAATATCTATAACAGTTTGTTCAAGACTGACTACACACATGTATAAGGCAACACCAAAACGACTTAGATCTCCTTAATTCGTCCTAATCCCTTGATTTACGCATTGATCTTTCACTAGATCGTCTCTTCAATCCAACAAGCTGCCTCTCCCACACATCTCTCGGACAATCCCTTCGACTCTCTCCCAACTGAGCTCCATCAACGAACGCACCCCCCAAACTCAACTCGAAATCATACAGTTCGCGTGAGCTCGGGTCAGACAGCGTCTCGTACGCCTCTCTCAGCTCAACAAATCTCTTCGTGCACTCGTCTTTCGTTAGAGGTTCCGCGCAAACATCGGGGTGATACTGGAGCGCCTTAGTCTTGAAAGCCTTCTTTATGTCATCAAAACAGGCAGTCTGCGAATTAACAGAAAGAAGTTCATAGAAGTTAATTTTGTTACTCTGCATGGTTCCTAAGTGACATGAGATCGTTACAGGCTTCGCCTTTACGGAGAAGGATCCGTTCTTGTACTTCTGGAACTGAATCTGTGGCTTGGGGTTGGCAAATTGCATAGAAAGTTCCATTGTAGAAGATGAGTTTGGTTTTCTGGAAGCGGTGGTAAATTGAGGATGAATAATGAAGAAGATGAGTTTGTGGTTAAGAAGTGATTAGCTGTTGTGTTGTTAATTGTGGTTTGTGTTTGTGAATAGGGTGATGAAAGGTGTAAGGTATATATAGTAGGGGGATTAATTAAGGAAGGTTCATGGTGGTTATGAGCCTAATCATAGTTTAATTAAGATAATAGTAATACAATTCAAATCTGGTTGAAAGTCATCAAATCTTTGCAGTAATAAAAAAAGCCGAGGTTTTTTTGTCTTGATACAAGCAAAGAAACTTGTATTGTGTGTAACTGTGTATACATGTGAATATGAAACTAAGTGCGTGCATTTTTTAGTTTGTAATTGTATGCAGACACACACGGATTATGGATTGGTTGAATGTAATTTTGGCGTAAAATATATGTCGTTCTTGTTAAACTTGGTTTATTAGTTGTTGAAATTTATACCGTAAATTGTTTATAATTAGAAATATTTTTAAGAGGGTTCTTCATGAATCATGCAGTACTGCATGTACATCAATACATGCCGTTCTTCAATATTTAATTGCAACCCCAAGTTAGTTCACGTGTTTTTATTACAGTTTTCATTTAAAAAAAAATTACTATGTAGGATAGTTGATAATTATGGATGTTTTATAGAAGAATAAATGTCTCTAAGACTCTAACACACCACGAGATCAGATAATGCGTGTATTTTGAACATTTTCAATTAATGTAATTTATCATTTATGTCCAAATCAATGTAACTAACTCAAAGTGTAAGAGAGTATACAGAGATCATACTGTTAAAGTATATTTTATACTCTAGTTGAATATGTTTACACTCTGTAACAATTATGGAATGAGTGACAATTTGTACCTTTCGGTGAGGTACATAACTGTATATACTGGTATTTGAGACAATTTAGAAATAACGGCATCGGAAAAAAAACCTATTATATTAAATTAGTCTCGGTTCTTTGCAACTTACATTCAACTCCATTCAGAGCCGTTCAATTTTAGTTAGTTCAAATTTATATTTCGCTTCAGTTAACTTCAATTCAGTTCAGATCAGTTCAGTTAAAAAATTACCAACTGAAAAGAATAAAGCCTTCAGTAGTATGGATGTTAAACATGGTGTCAAGCTCAAGCTAGCTCTAAGCTCACAAGAAGTGCAAATGGTTGGTCTGATCACGGCCCTATGATGACATCCTGAATTAGAATGGGTGATTTTTAACGTTCCAAAATTCAATGAGAGAATTGATTGATTACCTGATTGCACCAAAGGTGCACATTCATCTTCACTACGTTATCTATAAAAACTTTAAAGTCGTGTTATAATCTACTTATAAGAACTTAAAGTCAAAATTACTAACTCTAGAACAATCTTGTAATAAGTGACCCACTGCGGAGTTCTACGTTGATCATACAATGAACAAATGCTTGAGAAATGATATTTATGTCGATATATGAGCTAGCACATCATAAGAGAACAATTCATGTGTAAGAACGCCATACCAGATGCATTGATCAATTAGTAGTCGAAGTATTGCAATAAAGAAGGTTGTGAAGATTTAAATTATACGACAATTTTGGGAAAGACAATTTTTTTTAAAAAAAATAAAATCTCATAACCAGAAAAAATGTTGTATAAAACAGTCTGATGCATTTAAAACTCCCAGACATATGACATGAAAAATCTTGTTTTTTCAAGAATTTAATATAAAAATTTGAAGTTAATGATTATTAGTTATTACACCCAGGTGTAAATTATGATTAAAACACCCCAAGTATATTTTATGATTAATAGAGTATTTGGGAGAGAAGTTAATTTGACTTTTGAGGGTGTTAAAGTTCAATGTATTATCTTGACCCGTATTGTTAGTTGTTACATGGTTGGATCATAGTACTTTATAAAACAATATGTCGTAATCTGATTAGCATTTGTAGATAGCGCTTGTAGTTGTAATAGTGGGCGATTTAACGACGTATGAAGATGGATTATGTGTATTTTAATAAATTTTTAATTAAGGAGAAGAATGACTTTTAGACTGAGTCATAAGATAGGCATAAAAGTTAGTGTATGAAACAAAATACAGAGAGCCTATAATATGATTGCAGATTTGCAATTTGCAAGGTCTGGTCCCTGTGTACACACTTGGCCCAATATCATACTACTCCTTCCGTCTCATAAAACATTAGTCGTTAGAATTGATGCGCAGTTTAAGAAAATGAATTAAAGTAATGTAGTAAAAATGAAAAAATAAGTGGAGTAGGTTACTTTTTAAAAATGTGTAGTAATAAAGAAAAGTATTGATATTAAAATAATGTTTTAGTGTGTGAGGTAATTTTCTTATCTAATAATGGATAAAGTTTTGTGGGACGTCCGAAAATAAAAAGTTGGTAAATTTTTGTGGGACTGAGGGGGGAGTATATGATATTATGAATATGATATGTATCCTTTGAAGATGTCGATCAGTCGATGGGCTGCTTTGCTTTGCTTAGCTAGCAGGGAGAACCAGTAGGCGGGCT
>JAYMSL010001533.1:0-16884 GCA_036897195.1 Plantago coronopus
ATTATTATTATTATTATTATTATTATTATTATTATTATTATTATTATATAACAAAAATTGAGCTGAACTGAGCAGAGCTGAATTGAGTTGAACTGAGCTGAACTTAGTTGAATTGAACTGAGCTGAATTGAACATAGCTGAACTGAGTTGAACTGAACTTAGCTGAATTGAGCTGAACTTTGCTGAATTGAGATGAACTGAGCTGAATTAAACTTAGCTGAACTGAGCTGAACATAGCTGAATTGAACTTGCTGAACTTAGTTGAATTGAGATGAATTGAACTGATTTGAACTTAGCTGAACTGAGCTGAATTGAACTGAACTTAGCTGAATTGAGCTGAACTGAGCTCAACTGAGCTGAATTTAGCTGAACTGAGCTATTTTATTATAAATAGTAGTAATAATAATAATAATAATTATTATTATTATAACTATTATTACTAAATTATTATTATTATTATTATTATTATTATTATTATTATTATTATTATTATTATTATTGCATTCATATCTATTATTATTATTATTATAACAAAAATAAAATTAAGTTAAGTTAGCTTAACTGAACTGAACAGAACTTTATGAACCTGAACTGAACTGAACGGACCTAAATTGAACTGACTGAACTGAACAGAACACAACTGAAATTAAGTTGAATTGAATAGGGCCTAAGAGACTAATTGACACTTGTTTAAAAAAAGTTATTGAATTGAAATTTATTAACCCAGAAATAATTACGAAAGTTTAGCTTCCCCATTGCCAAACACTCCAGTTTTACTACTCCTTCTTAGGGCTTAGGGTTGTTAACGAATCGAGTCGCTCGTGAACCGCTCTTGAAAAAGCTAGGTCAACGCTCGGATCGAGATCAGGATCGGTCCACGCGAGCTTGCTCGCGAGTATGCATGGTTGATTTTCGATCGAGCACGATCACTAAAATATTATGATCGACTGCTCGCGAGCAACTCGTGAGCTATATATAATCATTTTTTTATTTATATTTTTAAAAGTATATTTGTAATTATAATAGTAAATAAACATATATATATTGCCAAGTTTTACCCTAGCAAAGATCCATTTTCACTCTTAGCACATGAGTAAATATCAAGTATGTTATTTATTTTGATTTTTTAGACCATTGGCCTCTAAAATTACATGTCACGTGGGAAATAATGAATGTTCCGGTACATTTAAGACCCTCTTATTATGTCAAATTTTTGAATAAATGAGATAATTTTTTGCTTTAACACTCCGGACTCGCGAGCACAAATGAGTCGAGCACTTACGCGCACAAACGAGGCGAGCATCGTGAGCTGCTCGCGAGCAATAAATAATTTAGACGAGCCGATCACGATCACGATTTTGTGCTGCTCAACGATCACGAGCCCGATCACGACCAGACCTAAAATTCTAACGATCATTGATCAGGTAAGCCAAAGATCGGCTCGGCTCGACTCTTCAACACCCCTACTCCTACTACTACTACCATTTTTCTCATATTCTGTTTCGGCCCAATTAAATCGTCAGGCTCAGGGCAAGGTCTTTGTCACGGAAAACTCTCTTTCTCGATTATCCAACAAACAAACAAACACAATACAGTCGTACTCCATTACTTGCTGCAGCTCAAATGGCTGATCATCATACAGACCAGCAAGAAGAACACTTTGACATACTCACCAAAACCGGAGAGAAAACCGGCATCACGAAACCCAGGTGATTTTTCTGCACCTTCCTCTTCTCGTCTCGAATTCTATTTCAGATTGACCAGAGTAATCATCATTCGTTATGCCCCTAGTTGTCTGTGATTATTCTTTACTTAATTATCTTGTGGAGCTTGATGTTATACTGTAATCAATTGAGTTTAGTACTCACTTCATTTGATTTCATTTTGTGTTGCTCTTGCAGTGGGATGACTTGGTAGACAAATAATTGGTTGGTTTATTGATGCGAATAGTAACTAGCGAATTCTAGCTGAATGAATGTAATTGAGTAGTAAATGGTTATGCTATTGAAAGATCGAAACATTGAATTTGGAGATTACCAGATATGGTTCTTTGTTTCGGTTTCTTCGAGTCTATGATTACTGATTGGGGATCACTTGCATTGCTTATAGATTTTAAACTAAAACCTGAGTACTGAGTCCAGGGGATGATTTTAGAGGTTGGTTGTGTTGACGTGTTAAGTTGATATCCTAAGCCTAGTTCATTAGATTCCTCGTGACAAGTTGGATATTCTGTATCAGACTGTACTAGTGTAGAATAATGCATTGCACATCCCTGCTCTCCTTATTTTTACCTAATACAGTGATAACTACCCTGATGACCTTCAGAAGTGCAGTCCATAGAGATGGTGATTATCACCGTGCTGTTCATGTGTGGATATTTGCTGAGAGCACGCAGGAACTTCTACTTCAAAAACGTACCGAGTGGAAAGATTCTTGGCCTGGGCAATGGGACATATCTAGTGCTGGTCACATCTCAGCCGGGGATTCATCTCTTGTCACAGCAAGGTGTTCCACTCTTTGATGCTACTGTTCCCAAGTTTCGTTAATATTTTGATTTTACTAAAAGTGCAACCGTAATGCTGTTATTTTGGTGTTGTAAATTGGGTTATGTATCTTCACCAGTTTATTTAGAAGCCGGGTATAGTTTAATGGACCTGGCTGTTTCCTGTATTAAGGTGGGTTTTTTATGTTACGTATATGTTTCATGGTTGCAGGAGGGAACTTCATGAAGAGCTGGGTGTAATACTTCCAAAGGATGCATTTGAAATGCTGTTTGTTTTTCTCCAAGAGTGGTTAGTCAATTGCTCTTCAGTCAGACTTTTCCTCTTCAAGTTTTCGCTATATGTATTGTTGCACTGAGTAGAGAATACATCTATTCATTGCCTAGAGTGATGAGTGATAGGGTCGATATATAGTTCTTTTAGTTTTCTCTCTTTCATTGAGTTAGGCCGTGGCCAAGGCAGGTTCCATTCCCTTGCCTTTTTTCTTCCCAGCACCCTTCTTGGTCGTTTGGTTGCTTAATTTATGGCTGCTATCATTTCACACATACACTTCTTGCTATGGGACAGAGAGAATAATGAGCAGCCTAGTGAGACAAAATATTTAGGAAATAGTATAGCATGCTCGAACATTATCCCTGTGTCTCATACCAATAGCAGCTACCTGTTTTACTTTTTCATGGATAATATCTTGTTTTGTTGCCATCTTTGTTTTTCCAAAACTTGTTTCTTCCTGAAGAATAGCTATATCAGTTTGTTTGTCCAAGTAATGACGTATATGTTTAAACATATATGTTGCATTCTCCATTGCAGCGTCGTGAATGATGGAAAGTTCATTAACAACGAGTACAATGATGTTTATCTTGTTACAACGAGAGATCCAATCCCTTTGGAGGCATTTACTCTTCAGGTATATGAGTCTTGCCTCTGTTTATAGAGCTTTTGTTTGTTGATAGGTATCACTGGGAGTCCCATTATCTCATCCAGTAAACAATGCTGTTAGTCAATTTTATTGTTGCCCAAGCCCAACTCATTATCTCATGACTTGATTTCGTACACACTCAAGTTTACGACAATGTTTCATCTCACTGTTTTTAGTTTTTACAGTAGTATATATGTGGTCTATCAGTAACTTATGGTAAGCATGTGTCTCTAATTTAGAAAAACTGACTTAATGAAGCAGAACAACTCTCAATTTGTAGGGCTTAGTTTAGGTTCTGATTTGTTTAGGTGCATTGCAAGTGGTGTGACAAAAAGTTTTAATATCATCTGAAGCAACAGTATGCAAACTACGTTTCTGTTTTCCTCATACACCCCTACTGTGTCTCTGTTCTTGATTGATGCTGAAGTTGCTTCTCTGATAGTTGCGTCATGAAAATTTTACGGTGGAAACCTGTTTTGAATCTCGTCACCAATTGTTAACCTATATAATATGATGCCTCTTTTTCATACATGCATGCATCCTGAGAAAATTCATCAGTGATTGTGTAGGTGGGAAGTTTCAGTCCATTTAGTGGAAATTTAGATCTGGCAGAACGTATCATGCATTCTATGGTTTCATAGCAGATTCTTCATAGTGCAGGTTTCTAAATTATAGTTTGTCTCTGTTTTTCTTTTGAAGGAATCTGAAGTTTCAGCTGTTAAATATATCTCCTTGGAGGAATATAGAAGCTTGCTCGTAAAGGAAGATCCTCAGTACGTGCCTTATGATGTGGATGGTCAATATGGCCAGCTCTTTGAGATTTTATCGAGAAGGTAAAGCCAGTGTATGTTTTGAATGCCTTTCTTGCTGTTGTGTTGCTTATATGTAGAAAGACACTGCCATCCACGTTCTAGCATTCCAGTCCTGGTTCAGTTGAGTTACCCAAACTCAATTGTTTACAAAAACAACTATCCAGAGTAGATTTAAAGCTTAGAACATTATTCGTTCTGGTTCCCTTAATTTAGAGTACGATTTACAAATTAGTTTTGCTCCATTACTTCTTGTGTTCATCTCGGAGCTATTCAAATCTCACACCTCCATCTGCAGCATCCATTGAGTTTGTGCTTATAAACTACTTTTGTTTAGGTACAAAGAAAATGCAGAAACACGGGCTTCAGGTCTTCAGAAACAACTGAATCGTTACGCACCTGTATCCCTTCAAGCAGAGGTTTCATCTTATCCACTCACTTCATTCCTTAAAAATCAGTTTCCAAAGATTCGTTACGGAAATTTAAATGAAAGAAAATATCACTACAACATGTACATTCGTAGTAGTCATGCTGGATTTTCACATCTCTCGTGTTGTTTCCATTTCTTATATTAAGTATAGGTAAGGAGCAGTGTAATAGATTAGGGTTTGATTCAGTTAGAGCTAAACCTGAATGTTGGCTAGGCACAGTTTTGAATCCAAGACTTTGGTCTTTTGTTGTTTTCAAGGGTTCTTATTCAGGGATCCTCTTTTTATGTTATCAATATGAATATATTCCAGAAACACAAATATCAAGCACCACAGGTCTTTCCTGGTTTGGCATGCAGTTCCTCATCTTACTGCATTTTGTATGGTCATTTCCCTTAAAAATGTAGAATGCTAATTACCATTGGTGCTATCTCTCCTGTTTGACGTACAATTTACTTGACATTTTTCCATCTGAAAAGCTGAAATGATAGTATATGAGCAAATTTATAATAGGTTGGTTTTCTTTTTATATCTGCTTCACAGTTAACTGGAGTCAGCACTGAAGACAAGGAAGCTTTAACATACCTAGTCGAAGCTGCAAGAATTATGGATCAAATTTTCATCCTGCAGGTTGCATCTTACTTTGTTTCATTACTTCGAAAGTATCAATGGCTGATATTATAATATCTTACTATCCCTATCTTCTGCAAGTAGGTTTGGTACAGCAATCCATCTTTGAGGCATTGGTTAGAGCAACATGCAGACGAGTCTCCATTGGAGAAATTGAAGTGGATGTACTATCTAGTCAACAAAAGCCCATGGTATATTCTCTTTGCATTAATAAAATCCATTTAGGTATTGAAAATAATAAACGAGTAAGAGGCGTCGATCTTGGTTCTTGGATTTACATTTAGGGGTTGTCCCTGTCAATACATTGTTAAGACTATAAAACTTCATGGTTGTCCCCATTCTTCTTCTGGCTGTCTGTATTTTTATTATAATCCAGTCTGCCGGTATTCTGAGTACCAGATATTTAATCTTTTTTCAGGTCCTGTTTGGATGAAAATGAAGCATTCTTGACTACAGCAGACTCAGCCGTCAAGTTACTTCCGGAAGCTACAAAAGCTATGCCAGGATGGAAGGGTATTGAATATAAATCCGCATTCCCTGTTGTGCAACCACCTGGTGCAAACTTCTACCCTCCAGACATGGATAAAGCGGTACCAGTGTCTTATCTGAGAATAGATTTTGCTCACAGTTATCATCTAGTTTTAGTTACCAATGCACCTCTTAGGCTCTTACTACAACATCATGTAGCTGCATTTCTGTTAAGATTTTAAATATTGGTTGATTCTAGGAGTTTGAATTATGGAAAAGCAGTCTCCCTGAAGATAAAAAGAAAGAAGCAACTGGATTTTTTAGTGTAATCAAAAGGGAAAGTGAGAGAGTATTAGATAACTCACAACCAGCTTCCGTGGGTGTTGGTCATGATCTATATATTGTCCCGTACTCCGAGGAATACAGTGATTTACTTGAAAAAGCTGCTGATTTGTTGCACAAAGCTGGGGACTTGACCCCCTCTTCCAGGTGCACTTGTCATATTCCTCAATAAAAATGATGAAATAACGTGTGGGCTGAGCTAAAGATCTGATTCTTCTGTGCAGCTTAAAGAAATTTTTGCATAGCAAGGCTGACGCCTTCCTGTCGAATGAATACTATGCTTCGGATATTGCATGGATGGAACTGGTAATGCTAGTTGCTTTTGAGTATTGATTAATTGCCTTTAGATTTATTAATGTAAAGCCAAACTCTGTAATATGTTCCTTCTTTGCATTATATTGTCTCACATGTTCCTTCTTTTTTTTTTCTTTTTGGGTTTTAACTTCTATGTTCAAGGATTCAAAGCTGGACATCACAATTGGCCCATATGAGACATACGAAGATACAATATTTGGATACAAGGTACTGTGTCTCTTGTGAAGCAGTCACCAATGCATTAATTTCTCCTCACTGTCACGACTGAAGTCAGTATCTTAGGTCATCATCATCTGCCGAGCTCGGATTGAGGCCAAAAGGTCACTTGCACAAAAGTATCTCTGTTTCTGGACACGACTTTCTCATGAATTTCATGGATAAAAAGAATCATAAAAACTCATGGTTCACAAAGCTAATAAAATACTATTTATTGCATAATATGTACTCTATTTTAGAAAAGTTTGTAGTTTATTCTTTAATTTTTCCCAGGCCACTTTTGAGGCATTCATTGCGGTACGAGATGATGAGGCAACAGCTCAAGTTAAATTATTTGGCAACCAGTTGCAGGTTCTTTTTTGAGTTTTACTCATTTGGCTATGGTGTTCTATTCCTTTCTTTATAATGTGACAGATGGTGTCCTTTTGTAGTTATTGGAGAAGAATCTTCCTATGGATGACGTTTATAAGTCGGAGGATGTGATTGCTGCTCCAATTCGAGTGGTACAACTTGTCTATAATGCTGGGGTGAGTGTCATGAATCACCACCAGATAGTTAAATATTTCAATTGGTCTACAGCTGAAACTTAGACTTATAGGTGGATTTTAGTTCTTGAGCTTATATATTTCAGCAATTGCTCCATCTGGGAAAAAAGAGGCAGATAAGATTTGTGATCAGATGAAGCAGTAATGCATTTGATCAGAATACCTGGAATTTGATTTTTTTTCTCCCGCGGAAGTATAGGAAAAAAAGGCACCTGAACTCTGAAGTTTGCTTTCTGTGTTGGTTTACTGAACTTCTGTTTGACAGGACGTAAAGGGCCCACAAACTGTTGCGTTTAATCTTCCAAATGATGAACGAATAGTTAACGATAGAGGAACTTCTATGGTCATGCTCAAGAATGTATCAGAAGCAAAGTATATCTTCTTCCATGTAAAATCAAATATGTTTTTATTTATAGAGCTGTTGACTTAGTAGGTGTGTTTTTCTTGAGCAGGTTTAAACTTATTCTTCAGCCTATAGCCGAAGTATGCATATCAGAGGAACAGCGAAAATTTGTGGATTTCGACTCTTTCTTCACTCACACAATTTGTCACGAATGTTGTCATGGTATTGGACCACATACAATAACACTCCCCAACGGGAAAACATCTACAGTGAGATTGGTCAGTAACACCATCTATACCGCCCTTCACTATTCTCAGTTTCCGCTCACATGAACACACCATGAAAAATCGAGATGATATTTTTCCCCAGACAAAGGTTCCTTTCCATGACGTATCACCTTGAAGTGATTCATTTGCTTTTGATGCAGGAGTTGCAAGAACTTCACTCGGCTCTGGAAGAAGCTAAAGCGGACATAGTCGGACTATGGGCACTAAGATTTCTTGTTAACAAGGTAGTCACATGGCATTTCAATATATTATGAAGTTCTTACTGTTTCACTTGGCATAATGATATTTAAGTTCTGTATGTAAAGAGTTTTCTTTTCCTGTTTGACAACAGGGTTTACTGTCAGATACCTTGATCAAATCCATGTATGTTTCTTTCCTTGCCGGTTGTTTCCGCTCAGTACGTTTTGGTTTGGAGGAAGCTCACGGGTAAAGATTTTAGTACCGCACACTTTTATATTTTATCCACGATTTCATCCACCTGACCTGAGCTCCTTTTCACATATGTATAGGAAAGGGCAAGCTTTGCAGTTTAACTATTTATTTGAGAAAGGCGCTTTTGTTCTAAACCAGGATGGAACATTTTCGGTGGACTTTGAGAAGGTGGGATTCACTTGAAGTTAACTTTGAGAACCAATTTTTTTTATGAGCTAATGCAGGGTATCGTATTTTCTTAATGAAGGTTGAGGATGCTACTGAGAGCCTGAGCAGGCAAATCCTTACAGTACAGGCAAGAGGTGACAAAGAAGCGGCAAATACGCTTCTTTCAAAATATTGTTCGCTGACTCAGCCACTCAAACATGCCCTTGATAACTTAGAAAGGATAAAGGTAATCTCATGAAATGCAGTAGTTTGATGCTAATACTTGTTATAAATTTCGCGTTGTTTTTAAAAATGCATCCTTCAAAGACCTGATGAAACTGATAAAACTAACATACTAGCATATGTGGAAGTGTTGGCATTTGATAGGCCTTCAGATTAACTTGAATAGCAGTTATGCAACAGATTACGGACACATTTTAGCCATAAGATTGATTTACTGATTCGGGTTGTTATACATTGTTCCAGGTTCCTGTTGATATTTTACCCACGTTTCCTATCGCTGATGAGATTCTACAGAAGAGTGTCTGAAGATTGGATCGTGTCTTGGAGTTAAAATGACTTTGTCCGTTGAATGTGACACCGAAAGGCTAATTGGCGGCGGTTCCCAAGATCGTTTCCAGAAAAAAGATGTCCCGCTCGCAGAATTTTTCAGGATCAAATAAATGCAAAACTTAAAATTGTGCTGATATTGAGGGACTCTAAATTGAGATGGCACTCATATTTGTCTCATATATTGCAATTTGTTCATCAAGTCCTGCAGTCCTGCTCCATAATATGCTCAGGGCTTTAGTTTTCATTTCTTTTATATGAGTTTTCATTTTCGGAGTATCTATTCTACCTTCAATGTCGTCATGTGAATGATCACGTTTATATGTAATTATTATGATATTATTAGTAGGTACATAGAACTTTTCTCCAAAATTTAACATTTTAATTTGATCTCGTTGAATTGAAAAGTATGATGTTTTCAGTAGGTAGAACTTTTTTCCAAAATTTAAAATTTTAATTTGATCTCGTTGAATTGAAAATGATGGTGTTTTCAGTAGTTAGAGCTTTTCTCAAAATTTAAAATTATAATTTGATCTCGTTACATTGAGAATATTAGTAAAACGTTTTCAGTAGGTAGAACTTTTCTCCAATTTCTTCTCCACTTGACGTTTTTTTTGCCATTTTCCTCATATTCCGTTTTGGTTCAATTAAGAGGCTTCTCTCTTGTTAAGGAAGGCCCTCTTTCTTAAGTATCCAGTTCCTGCTATCAAACAACAAACACAGTTCTCCATACTGCAGCACAAATGACTGATCATCATACAAACCAACAAGAAGAACACTTTGATATACTCACCAAAACTGGAGAGAAAACAGGCATAACCAAACCCAGGTGAGCTAATTTAGTTGATTTGAATCGTCATAACGAGTTGGAGAATGATTTTGCAATAGACTGCTGAGCGTGTTTAGATCCATACATTCTTACACAGCACTGTAGCCCTGTTTTCCTGAATTTGTTAGCTAATATCTACCTTAATGTCTTTCAGAAGTGCAGTCCATAGAGATGGTGATTATCATCGAGCTGTTCATATGTGGATATTTGCTGAGAGCACACAAGAACTTCTAGTTCAAATGCGTGCTGAATGGAAAGATTTTCGGCCTGGGCAATGGGACATATCAAGTGCTGGTCACATCTCAGCTGGAGATTCATCTCTTGTCACTGCAAGGTGTTCCCCTCTTTGATGCTACTGTTCCCATGTTTCTATGCTATTGTTCCCTAGTTTCTTTAATATTTAGATTGAACTTATGCGCAATCTTAAGGTTGTTAGTGACAGTGTACCCTCATCAATTCATATTTTAAGCTAGGTATAACTACCTGGTTGTTTCATGTGTTAAGGTGGTGGCTTATATGTTACAGAAATGTTGTCTGTTTGCAGGAGGGAACTTCATGAAGAGCTGGGTGTAATACTTCCAAAGGATGCATTTGAACTACTGTTTGTTTATCTTCAGGACTGGTTTGTCAATAACTCTTCAGTCTGACTCTCCCTCTTCAAATTTTCCTATTTTCTTTCATTGCCTGGAATCCATATAGTATTGTCTTGTTTGAACTTGATCTCTTTCCTCGAGTGACCCGTGGCCAAGACTGGTTTCATGGCCTTTTTCTTTTGTTCCCAGCACCTCTCTTTGTTGTTTCTTCAGTTAATATATCGTTGCTGTGAGACAGAGAGATTCATGATCAGATTAGTCAGACAAAAATATGTAGGACATAGAGCATATTCCCAAACAGAATCCTTGGAGATTTTGCACTTGCATGTGTATTTGTTCTACTTAAAAAAACCCTAAAAGCAACACCATGGAGTGTCTCACATTAATAGTTTTCTCTTTTCATTTTTGCATGGATGCCATCTTTGTTTATCCGAAAATTATAACTTCCTAAAAATAGCTCTATCAGTTTATTGTGCAAGTATATGCTTTAAACAATTACTTTGTTGTAACACATAAGAGATAAGACATTGCACACTCCAATGCAGCGTCATTAATGATGGGAAATTCATTAACAACGAATTCGATGATGTATATCTTGTCACAACCAGAGATCCGATCCCTCTGGAGGCGTTTACTCTTCAGGTATGTGATCTTTTGGCTGGTCCTGTTGGATGGTTATAATCAAATTTATTTTTCCTCTAGAGCAATCCGGGACTTCATTGCTAGCTCCATTTAGTTTACGGCAATGTTTTATCTCAATTCTCTTTCAACATGGTGAACATTTATGCACTCTATCAGTTACTTATGGTAACCATGACCTCCAATGGAGAAAAACTGATTTAATGAAGCAGATCAACTCTCAGTTTATGAGATTCAGGTTGTTTCAGTGAATTGCTAGTTTTTAACTAATGTGACAAGAATTGTTATTATCAGTCAAAGCAACATCAAGCACTAAGTTGTCTGTTTCCTGATACACAACTTAATTTGTGTCTAATTTTTATTTGATGCTGAAAGTTGCTTCTCTGAAGTTCACGGTGAAACCTGTTTCGGATCTTGTCACCAATAATTAAGCTACACGCTCTTCTCTTTTCATTAATACATTAAAATGCATGCTTCTGTCAGTTTCTAGCAAATTCATCATCATTGTAAAGGTGGAGATGTTCATTTCATTTAATGGTAATTTTGAACTTTGAAGTGTTGCAAAACATATCATGCACTCTTGCGTTCTGTTCTCTGTAGAAGATTCTTCATAATGTGGCTTTCTGTAGTCAGTTTATCGTTGTTCTATTTGAAGGAATCTGAGGTTTCAGCTGTTAAATATATCTCCTGGGAGGAGTATAGAAGCTTGCTCGTAAAGGAAGATCCTCAGTACGTGCCTTATGATGTGGATGGTTGTCGATATGGCCAGCTCTTTGAAATTTTATCGAAAAGGTAAGCCCCTGTATGTTGTAAATGCTTTCATTGTTGTGGCATCTCTTATCTGTAGTAAGAGACTGCTGTCGGTTTTCTACCATTCAACTTTTGGTTCACTCTTCGTATTTTTCTCTACCTAGTCTGGGAACCAAAATAAATTATGTACAAGAATGAAATGTCCAGGGTAAATATTGATGGCTGATGCTAACAATAATTATACTGTTTGTTATGATGCTGTATTTTATTTTAGGTCGCGTTGCTCTATTCTTTCCATTTCCAAGTTTCCAGATTCATTAAACCTCACACCTCAACCAGCACGCTCATAAACTACTTTTTCTCAGATACAAGGAAAATGCAGACACACGAACTTCACTACTCCAGAAGCAGTTGAATCGTTATGCACCTGTATCCCTTCAAGCAGAGGTTTCAGCCCTTGCCTACAATATTTTTCCTTTTCAGTTTCCAAAAGATTGGTTATCAAAACTTTAGATGAAACATAATGTCAACTGCAACATGTTCTTTCATATATAGTAATGACGTATTAGGCTATGATCCTGGATTTTGCAATTCTCTTGTTGTTTCCATTACTTATATTTCCTGTTCCTGTTAGTATTAGATGAAGAACAGTGTAAATCCGTAGTCCCTTGATGCCTTGGGGTAGTTTTCGTTTTCTTCAATTATAACTAGCCAATATTTAGAAGAAACATTATATGCCAGGGAGATGTAGAAGACTTCTGATAATATTGCATATTTTCATATGAAAACAAATCTCCAATAGCAAACACCACGGATTTCTGCAGTTTTAGCAAGGAGTGCCTGATCTGACGGCATTTTGTGTGGTCATTTTCCCTTAAAAATATAGAATGTTAGTTATCATATATTGCCATCTCTCCTGTCTGCATTCGATCATTCAACTGCATATGATTTACTTGGTTATGCTTTTTCCACGTGCTTCACAGTTAACAGGAGTCAATACTGCCGATAAGGAAGCTCTTGCATTCCTAGTCGAAGCTGCGAAAATTATGAATCAAATTTTCACCCTGCAGGTTACATCCCTCCCATAGTTATATGAAATCTATTAATTCCTGGATATATTTATTATAGTGATTCTTCTGAATGTCTATAATTTTCATTTTTTAGGGTTTCACATGTAGCTTTGTTTCATTGCTTTGAAGCTTTCAAAAGCTGATTTATTATATCTTAAATTTCTATATCTTCTATAAGTAGGTCTGGTACAGCAATCCTTCCTTAAGAAATTGGTTAGAGCAACACGCGGATGCGTCTCCACTGGATAAATTGAAGTGGATGTACTATTCAGTCAACAAAAGTCCATGGTATATATTCTCTTTGCACTAGTCGAAGCCAAGTTTGGTATTTGAAAAAATGAGTAAGAGAAATCTCAACTTATTGGATTACATGTAAGGGGGGTTCTCCCTGTCTAAATATTGTGTAGCCAATGAAATTTCATATGTTAGTTCCCGTCTTCTTCTGTTTTTAGAATTTTCTGCTTGTCTGGTTTGCGCCGATGCGCTTATTTTGAATGCCAGGATATCTAATCTCTTTTCAGGTCTATTTTGGATGAAAATGAAGCATTCTTGTCTACAGCAGACTCAGCCTTGAGGGTGCTGCCAGAAGCTACAAAAGCAGTTCCAGGATGGAAGGGTATTGAATATAGAACCACATTCCCTGTTGTGAAACCACCCTGTGCAAATTTTTACCCTCCAGACATGGACAAAGCGGTACCAGTCTCTAATCTGATAAAGTTTTCATCATGATTATCATCTAATTGTAGTGTACCATTCCACCTCTTCTTGCGGTTTATAATTTTCTTTGTTGTTTCTAGGAGTTTAAATTATGGAAAAACAGCCTCCCTGAAGATAAAAAGAAAGAAGCAACTGCCTTTTTTAGTGTTATCAAAAGGGAAAGTGAAAGAGTACTGGATAACTCTCAACCAGCTGCAGGTGATGTCCATGATCTATATATTGTCCCATACTCCAAGGAATACAGTGATTTACTTGCAAAAGCGGCCGATTTACTGCACAAAGCTGGGGATTTGACCAGCTCTGCCAGGTGCTCTTCTCTTACTCATCAATTGAATATGATGAAATATAATGTGATAAATGGGGCTGAGCTAGAGACCTGATATTCCCGTGCAGCTTGAAGAGATTATTGCATAGAGGCTGATGCATTCCTGTCAAATGAGTACTATGATTCGGACATTGCGTGGATGGAACTGGTAATGTTAATTGCTATTGATGTAACTGCCTTCAAATTTATTAATCGAAAGCATAACGTTGAAACGTAATTTCAATAATCAAGGATTCGAAGCTGGACATCACGATTGGCCCATACGAGACATACGAAGATGCAGTATTTGGATATAAGGTACTGTCGTTATCGTAAATTACCTCCAGAGTTGTCACTAATTAATTGCATTAGTTTCTCCTCATGGTTATGAAAGTATCATTTTCGATCGGCATACTCAACCAAGCTTGGGATCGAGGCCAAAAGATCACTCGTACTGAAGTACCTTCTTTTCTTGGACACGGCTTTGTTATGAATTTTGTTAGTATAAAGAACAAGAAAAACTCATGATGCACAAAGCTAATATGTCGAAAAAACTTTTGATTGTAAATTTTATCCTCTTCTAAAAAAAGGTTCGTAGCTTATTCAGTACTTATCCCCAGGCCACTTTTGAGGCATTCATTGCGGTTCGAGATGATGAGGCAACAGCTCAAGTTAAATTATTTGGCAACCAGATGCAGGTTCTTTGAGTTATAAATATTGGCTGTGAAGTTTCAACTCTTTTATGCATTTGTGACAAAGGATTTCCTTTTGTAGTTATTGGAGCAGAATCTTCCAATGGACGATGTTTACAAGTCTGAGAATGTGATTGCAGCCCCAATTCGAGTGGTACAACTTGTCTATAATGCTGGGGTGAGTGTTATGGATAACTAGTCACTACCATAATATTATCTTTCGCTATATTGTGGCAAAGCCAAATTGGTCTACAGTCTACAGCTGAAACCTAGACTTTTAATTTTCGAGTGGATTTTAGTTGCAGAGCATATATATGTCAACAATTACTCCATGCAGGAAAAAGAGGCAGCTAAGATTTGTGCTCAGTTAAAACAGTATTGGATTTATCAGAACTCAGAATATCTGGATTCTGGAATTTGAATCATTCCATGTCTCTGTTTTCTTTTTTTTACTGTAAAAGAGGAAACAAAAGATCTGAACTTTGCTTATTGTGTTGGTTTAACCAATGTCTGTTTTGACAGGACGTGAAAGGCCCACAAACTGTGGCGTTTAATCTCCCAAATGATGAACGGATATTGAATAGTAGGGGAACTTGTATGGTTATGCTCAAGAATGTTTCAGAAGCAAAGTACATGTTCTTTTCCCAGTGAAATCATTTATAGTTTTGTTAATCGGGTCTCTCTAGACGATCAATTGGCAACCACAACTGTTGACTTAGCAGGTCTGCGTGTTTTTTGAGCAGGTTCAAGCTTATTCTTCAGCCTATAGCTGAAGTATGCATATCAGAGGAACAGCGAAAATTTGTGGATTTCGACTCTTTCTTCACTCACACAATCTGTCATGAGTGTTGTCATGGTATTGGACCACATACAATAACACTCCCCGATGGGAGAAAATCTACAGTGAGATTGGTCAGTAACACCATTATACCGCCCCTTACTGCTTTTGTGCTTTACATGAGCCTGAAATATAAAAATACTTCCTTCCCCAGCCAAAATGTCCCTTTCCATCAAAAGTCTCACGTTGTAGTTATATTATTTCCTTTTATACAGGAGTTGCAAGAACTTCGCTCGGCTCTGGAAGAAGCTAAAGCCGACATAGTCGGACTATGGGCACTGAGATTTCTTATAAACAAAGTATATGAGTTATAATTGTTTTCACTTGGCATATGGTATATAAGTTCAGTACAGACATCTTATTCTTTACTATTTGGCAACAGGGTTTACTTCCAGATACCTTGATCAAATCCATGTATGTTTCCTTCCTTGCTGGTTGTTTCCGCTCCGTACGTTTTGGCTTGAAGGAAGCTCACGGGTAAAGCTTTAAATACCGTACTCTTTGTTAACTCTTTTCATGATTTCATCCATCTGAGCTCCATTTTCAAATGTGAAATAGGAAAGGGCAAGCGTTGCAGTTCAACTATTTATTTGAGAAAGGCGCCTTTGTCCTAAACGAGGATGGAACATTTTCGGTGGACTTTGAGAAGGTATGATTGAAATTCAAGCTAACTTGGGAAACCAAAATTTGGGTGAGCTAATGCAGGGTATAATACTTTCTCTTCATGAAGGTTGAGGATGCTACTGAAAGCCTGAGCAGGGAAATCCTTACAATACAGGCAAGAGGCGACAAAGAAGCGGCGAACGCGCTTCTTTTGAAATACTGTTCGCTGACTCAACCACTGAAACATGCCCTTGAAAACCTGGAAAGGATAAAGGTAATATCGTGAAATACAGCAGTTTGATCTAAAAGTTAGACAGTTGGTATAGTTTGTGAATTGTGATGATCTTGAAATTTCTGTTATGCATCCTTCAAAGACCTGAAGCTGATAAAAGTAGCATGCTGGCCATATGTGTGGAAAGATTGCATTTGATAGGCCTTAACTTAAGTTAATTTGATTAGCAGCAATGCAATCGTTTAAGAGTAAAAATAGAATCAGTTCGACATTAAAATTGATATGCTGATTATCCTTGTTATACGTTTATCCAGGTTCCTGTTGATATTTTACCCACGTTCCCCATTGCCGATGAGATTCTGCAGAAGAGGGTCTGAAGATTGGATTGTATCTTGGAAGTTAAGTGCCTTGTTGGTGTAAGGAATTGACTTCAAGTACAAATATCATATAAACAGAGACATGGTTGCAACTACCAATTTAGTTAGAAAAACGGTAAAAACGCCTCAGCAAATAGCGTTTCATATATTAGTCTACTTTCATTGTTAAATAACAGTTCATAACTGCTATTCACCAAGCTTGTAACATTTCGCTGAATTCGTCAATGAATTTCTATGTTTTCCTTTGAGCAAACCAGTTCGTGATAACTTGGTGAGTTCCTGTATCCC
>JAYMSL010001534.1:0-16884 GCA_036897195.1 Plantago coronopus
GGTGGGGGGTTGGGGTGTCTGGGTTGAGGGAGTAGGTGAAGAGATGAAGAGAGAGAGAGAGAGAGAGAGAGAGAGAGAGAGAGAGAGAGAGAGATGATGGGTTGGTGAAATGAAGGAGATAAGGTAGTGTAGTGATTAAGTAGTAGGAGTGTTGGACTTGCGCTTGAACAAAAATATGAAAATTGTAATTGGGCTTGGTCCAATTACTCTCAATCCACCAATTAGGTCCAAGAGGAGCCCAACGCTTCCACCCCAAGTCCACTAGCTAACCCAATAGGCAAATATGGACTAGTAGAGTCCAATACTTCCTCTAGAGCCCAAACGACGAACGAAACGAAATCTTTTCGAAAACGATCCTAAGAATTTAATTGTCGTAGATTATTAAATATTATAAAATAATTTCTCGGTTCTTACACTGAACCATTGAAAACAAACAAAACATTCGAACCCCTGAACCAAACACCTAAATCACTTTTTGCCCCAACCTCTCCTCAACACTACATCCTCCGGCCACGATACCGCCATCAACGCGAGCCCAAACCTATGATTTCAGACGGCCTCCACCAAAACGAGCCCCATAACCCCCTCTGATCTCAGACGGCGTCCACCAAAATGGAGTCCCATAACCTCCTCTGATCTCAGTCGGCTTCCACCAAACCGGAGCCCCCTACCTCCTTTTATCTCAGTCGGCTCAACCAAAATGGAGTCCCATAACCTCATCTGATCTCAGTCGACTTCCACCAAACCGGAGCCCCATAACCTCCTGTCGGCTTCCACCAAATCGGAGCCCCATAACCACCACCTGCATTTGTAAAAACCTATACCACGACTGCGTTTCATCACCACCACCATAACTACCTTCGTTACCTCCCCTACTAGTACTTCCTTCACATCTGCCATCCGAATCTCACTACCACACCTACCGCACATACCTAAACCTCCCCCATAGCTGCCATCACCTCCAAACCTACCTTTGTCACCTCCACCATCACTGCATTTGTAAAAACCTATACATCGACTGCATTTAATCACCACCACCATAACTGCCTTCGTTACCTCCTCTGTCAGAACTTCCTTCACCTCTACCATTGTCTAAACCTCCACAGTCAACACAACCACTACTACCTTCTTCAAAACTTTCCACCACCTCTACACCCACCACAACAGATCCAAACCTCCAGAAACCTTCCACAACCAACATCATCACCACTGCCAATCTAATCCTCCAGAAACCACCACCATAACCCCTACCAGGACCCTACACTGCCGCCCAACCAGCCGCGCAGCGAGCCATCATGCACCAGCCTATCTCTTTGACTCCGTCGCGTTTTAAGCCGCCGCGCCCCCATCGTTCCTCTTTACCTCCGTCGCGCTCCACCTCACCCCACTTTACTATGCACCCCCAACCTTCACCGCCTCTAAACCACCACCGCCACCGAGTCACCGATCAGATCTGGATTATTTAGTAAAAAAGAAAATACTGAAATACAAGAAAGGAAAAGAACAGAGAAAGAAAATGGACGGAGCTAACTGCTCCGATGGAGGAGGGAGACGGTGTTTGTTAGGTTAGATTAGAGAAAGGGGGCGTTTAGGTTAGAGAGAGGAAAACTGTTGATCTGGCTGTGTGTTTGTTACAAGCTTCAGATTGTAGTTAAGACTAAGAGCCATCTTAGCCCTGTGACACCACAAAATCCCCATATGAGAAAGGAAGTTGTCTGGGAAAAGCCGCCTAAATTCAGTAAGTTGATTTCCTTTCTTGGGGTAACAAATTAATGAAAATTTTGTTTTATACGCAATAATATTTACCCGAATATCGTTTGCATTTTAATTTACTTGGATAAATATTGATACACATATACTATGTGAAATGTGATTTCCAAGCCACAAATATTGTGGAAATAAATCTATCAATTTATGATTTGTCGGACTCTTTAATCTTTCTTCTCATTCATGTGTTAACCTCTTTTAGGAAAACTTGTCACAAACTTAATTGAAATATCATAAACACGGACAGAGATAGTCGATAGTAGACTACTCAACCTACATGTTTCAAGTATAAACCTAACAATTTTAATAATTAGTATTATACTTTACCGCATTGACACGCATGAGTTTCAAGACAATTCTATTAAAAAAATTATCATTTCAGTTTAAAATTGTTCTTAAAACATTGTTACATTTACTTCAAGCCAGTTGTTATAATTGTATTGGTGAATTTATAGTATAAAAGTAAATATTAGACTATAAGAACATATAACTCCGAAATCATACCCGATCCTATCTCAAGCGACAACCACCATTATGTCTCAAGCGAAAACTAGGGTTTGATACTCGACGGGGATTACAAAAATTACTACCTCCGTCCAGTCAAATGCTCCCATTTGATTTTGTTAACCGTTTTTCGGGCGTAAAATACACCTAAATTATATCGTCGAAAATTTAAGAAAAATTATATTAAAACAGTTCAGCATTTATACTATTTTTATATAATTTTCTAATTTTATATCCTAGATGTGATTAATTAGAAGTATTTTGCACCCGAAAGAAAGTCAACAAAACTAAATAAGAAGCTTTTGAATGGACTGATGGAGTATTATTATATGATACCCCCCCCCCATTATTCTAAATTTGCAAAACAACCCCAACTTACCTTTCCATAATAATTATAATTTAGTTTAGGTAAGACGTTTACTCATTTAGGCTCTGTTTTTTTTTTTTAACTTAAGTTTAATTCAATTCATCTTTGCTTAGTTCAAATTCGTACTTCACTTCAATTAACTTCATTCTATTGAAAAATTCTCAGTTGAAAAAAAACTAAGTCATACATGCAATTTATGATTTATTGTAAAACTCTATATCTCAAGTCCAAATAGAAATAATACACATAATGGCATATGTTAAAACGGGTTTGTTTGCAACATATCACTTCATATATAAACAAAATTATATAAGAAAAATCGTTATGTATTATTTCACATATTCTACTCCATATACTTTAGCACCGAGAGTAGATGCTGCAAAAGATGCGATGGAGTATTAGAAACAGCCTGGCACGTGTTCGGAGACTGCAAACTCGCTAGAGCAATCTGGACGTCCTTATTCAGGTGGCTGGACACAGATTTGATGAGCGCTAATGGCATCTTGGAGTTCTACAATAAATATAATGAATATCGAGGTCGACCAAGTATGAAAGTTTGGGACACTTTTTGGTATTGTGCGATTTGGCATATTTGGAAAGCAAGAAACGGGGAAATATTTTGAGATGAGCAACCTAATGTGGAAAAGATCGTGGAAAGCATCAAAGTTGCGACTTGGTTTTGGTTCAAAGATAATGGCCTCTTGCGAGATTATAATAATTATAATAGTTGGTACATTGAGCCGTTGAGATGCTTGTAGGAGGAATAGGTTCTGTGGTTGTGCTTTTTCTGTTGGCAGGTACAAAGGAGACATACGGCACAAGAATGCTTGGAAGCAGGAACGTGATACAGCAAAAGGATCAGGCAAACAAGATGCAAGCATACAGTTTCGGTTTGGACAGAATTAGGCACCTACTGTTTTCTAAATGGTGGCGCATGGTCATGGAAAGTTTGGTAGCTTGTAATACATATTGGGGTGTGTTCGGGCCGTAGACATAGCGTAGAGTGTGATAGGCTTAATGATCTTGTAATGGCCCAAGTTTTGGTTTGGTTGCGTGTAGATTGTATTAGATACTTTTTGTAAAGTCGAGGTGGACTGTCGGACCTCCGGATATGTTGTGCTCTTTTTTCCTACGAGGGGTTTTGTCCCGGTTGGGTTTTCCCTCCGGAGGTTTTTAAGGAGACAGAAATGTCGGGTTCGTTGGGTCCGAAGTCAAGGTGGAGGGTGATGGGCAAGTGAGGTATTGGTGATATCTGTGTGCGAGGCATTATATGCTTAGCCACTTGTACATATTTTCTTAATCAATAAAAATTTTGCCGTTTCCAAAAAATAAAATAAAATATGTATATATATATATGTTTGGCCTTGTTTGATTTATTATTGAATAATTCTTTTTTTTATTTCTCCAATTCTGTTGATTATCGACGGCCGTTAGCTAGTTTGACATTAAAGAAATATACAAAATATCCCAAAATAAAACTCCATTTAAAATTGGGAGTCAACTGGACTTTAGTTGTATCTTGTGTGAAGGTAGGAGGGCCTAAAGAGACCTATGTTATCAAACCTGACGGGTCGACCTGGGTAACCCGCCACCCGGAGGCCTCTCGGGTTTTTAAGCCCCTAAATCCGGAAAAACCCGTGACCCGTTGTAAACTCGGAAGAACCGGTAAAATCCGGGTTTTTAGCGGTTCACCCGGGTCTTTAAAAAAAACCCTAGCTTCTATCAATAGTAGCATAACGAAAGTGGCATTTATGACTTGTTTTGTTTGTTTATCTTTGAAATCGTATTTTTTTGGTAACGGCAAAACTTGTATTAATAATGGGATAACATGTACAAGTAAAGAGTGCAAAAGAGTTGCACCCCGTAAAATCCCAAAACCGGAGGATCAAGAGCATTATCACTAAACCTCCACTGCCAAAAGAAATTTCTAAACCGCCCACAAGGGCCAAGATCTATTCCAAACCAAAAAACTGCACCTAACAACCTAACCCAACCGAAAGCCCAGAAAGGAAGTAGGCGACCATCCACAAAAGGCCAAAACCGAAACTGGGCCAAACCAAGCCAGTGGACCACAAAAAAAGGCCCAAAAAAACCAACACTTAGAGGAATTGGCCACTGTCCATCGAGTAAGAAAGTGATAAACAAACGTTAGTGCAAAATATGAGACCACCGGGAGCCTTCTAGCCGAATAAAACACAGTGGGACCAAAACGAAACCCGAACCACGGTTAAGGCGAGCTCATTCCCAGTTCTAGGTGCGGGATTAATCTCGAAGCGAGAGAACAACTCCGCTAAGAGACCATTGCCCAATGAGAACAGCTAAAAACCAAACCCATGATTCAAGGAACCGAACCAAACAAAAGAGCACGACCAAGTCATCCACTCAAGAAAGAAGCTCCGTAATCGCATACCATGAAAGCTCACCCCCAGTTCTAGGTGCGGGATTAGATTTGTTTAACGCACTAAAGTGCGTTAATCCATTGCCCAATGGAAGGAGCTAAACACCATACACACGGAACCTCCCCAAGAGCAAGATGACAATGGTGGAATCCAAAAGAAATACAGGTGTAAAATCTTGACCCCGCCCGTCGTCTAGTATGTCCAATTCCAAGAAAGGTGAAACGACCAAGAGTCGGGGGGTACGGGGAGGCAATTCCCCCCTAGTCAAGCTTCCTTGAGGAAAATTCCAATCGGCCCATGGTGCTAGTGCAGTCCATGTATTCGCCCACTGGAGATGTCCAAGGTAAGAACACAAAGTATTTCAAGAGAATTCCATCTAACATCACCAACCAAGAGACTCAATCCAAACAAAGTAGGTTTGGATAGCCACTGCACCAAAATTAATACTAGAACTCTTATAATGTTTGAACTTTGTATCTTCTATTAAAAAATTAGACTACTTGGAATCTTGAGCCATTATTATTTATTCGGAGGTGGAAATATGAGTATTTTGATGTTAGAAAATATATCATATATAAGTAATGATATTTATATGTATAATTTGCATATTTTTTGTGTTGTCCGGGTCGACCCAGGTAAATCCGACCCGAGAGGTCGGTCGGGTCCGGGTTTGATAACATAGAAAGAGACACACCTGAGGATACGGTGGAGAGAGAAAGGAAAGGCAGCGCCGGAGAGACCCAGAGAAAGTAGAGGTTGTGTGAAGGTGAGATCCCGAGGAGGAGAAGCCGAGAGGAGAGGTTGTGTGAAGGCAATTGGGGATTACTGGATTAGGTTTTTTTGATGAGTTGTCTCTAGAGAGACCACCCTTTAAAAGAGACCAATAAAAAGACCATAACAAAATCAAAACATTACATATGTTATCACAAAACATTATGCATGTTAGACCAAAACATTATATCAAAACATTACACATGTTACACCAAAACATTGTCCATTTCACAGCTCTAATTTTCCATCAGATTATCTCATGGATTCCTAAACATTACATATTCTAGACCAAAACATTACACACCCCCTATCAAAACATTATACATTTATCCGGCAAAACTTTAGACTGCTCTATAAATGAGACATTACACATCCTCCATAAAAAGTTAGACTGTTTAAAAATTAAAACATTAAACATGCATCACTAAAACATTGCACATCCTCCATCAAAGCATTAGACATCATAAGCTAAAACATAGTGTTGGTCTTTTTTAACTAGTGGTCTCTCCTGAGACTTTGTATTTTTTGATTTTCAGTTTTCTCTTTTAAGTTTTATTTTTTAAATTCTACCGGACTAACCGGACCGTTCCGATATCCGGTGTCCAGAATTTTTGGGAATTCGGTTAAATCTCGGATCGAGAATTAAACCGAAAATCCCGTTTCTACCGGTTGAACCGCGAGATATAATCCATAGACATATTTAACAGTACAAAGTGAAAAATATATGGTATAAAATCAGCATGTTGAAATATATGGTATAAAATCAGCATGTTGAAATATATGGTATAAAATCAGCATGAAAATACATACGACCGAATACAAGATTTTTCCGAGTAAAATAAAATAATTAATGTATATGGGGAGACTTGGAAAATGGAAACACGTTAATTTGTGGGAGGGGAGGAGAAATGGTGTAGTTGAGGTGAAACACGTTATGGAAATGCAATGGTCGAGCAACTGATGATCTTATCCCAACCAACCCATATCTCAGTTTTGTTATATTATCTTCAAACCATTCGCCCTGGAATGTGTTTACACTCTACCAAACTGCCACAGTTATATATATATAGTCAATGGATTTCAGATTATATAATGGTTAATGGTTGAAAGTTGTGGATTCAGATTCAAATATAGTTACGAATTGATAACTGTTATTTTCCGGTGTCAATATCTAAATCGAATTAAAGTAAATTATAAATTTGAATTAAACAAAACGAAAGTTAATTAAACTGAACTTTGTAGAAGGATGGGCAATTGAACTAGCAAAACCTTGTATAAGGGATTCCTCATTTGAGCTAGGTTTGTTATTTGTGATATGTGAGTTGCGTAACTCAGGTAGTGTTTGTCATTCCTTAAGAAAATCACTTATTGCTTCTGGAAAAAAAAGAAGCAGAAATGTAGTGTTTTATTTCAGAACTTCTTCTTCTGCTTCTCTAAAAAAAAGCAGGTAACCGCTGTTTTTTAGAAGCAGCCAAAGACTTGCTTTTCCTGCTTAAAGCACTCCAGGCTGCTTTTTTTTCCTAATTAGCAAACACCTACTGTTTTTTTTTATCAAAAACACTTCTATACCACTTTAAGCAAAAGCAAGTTAAAAGTAATTCTGAAAAGCAATGGCAAACACTCACTCATACATATAAGAGTAGACTTTTTTTTTCTTCCAAAGTTGGCCATGATTTGATTTTACGAACAACACAATTTAAAGAATCGAACACTAAATGAAGACTCAAGACTATAAAGTACTTCCTCCGTCTCACCAAAATTACCCGTTAGGGTTAGCGCACAGTTTAAGAAAATGGGTTAAAGTAATTGAGTAAAAATGAAAAAGTAAGTGGGGTAGATTACTTTTTGAGAACATATAGTGATAAAGAAGTGTATTGATGACAAAACTGGTGGGGCTCACGTTCCAAATTGGAGACTTAAAGCCTTTAGAGAAACCTTATCTTCTTGTGGGTTAACAGATCTGGGATTTGAAGGACACAAATTCACTTGGAAAAATGGGGGCTCAGATGGCGACGAGATTCAATCTCGGCTAGACAGAGCAACGGCGTCACAGCAGTGGGTGGAGCTCTTCCCGGCAGCAAAGGTGCGACATCTCATTCCTCGCAACTCTGACCACGCGCCTTTGCTCCTCCAACTCAGCGGCGCAGACAGAGATCGGCATGCTCGACAACAGCAAGCTCGTAATCGGCGACGGAGGGGTAAGAAACACTTCAGATTTGAGGAGATGTAGTTAACTTCGACTGGGTGTGAGCAGATGGTTACGGAAACATGGAGGCAGAATCGAGGCTTCATGGAAAATCTTGAGCAGTGCCAATCGGGTCTCTCAAGCTGGAGTAGCTCGGTGTTTGGGTCTGTTAATGAAAATATTAAGAGGTACAAGGGGGAGCTGGAAAAATTATACTCCAAGCCGCAGACAGCTTCGATCCGTCAACAGAAAAAGGAAATCAGCAGCAAGTTGGAAGAAACTCTTGATAGGGAGGAATTGATGTGGAGGCAGAGGTCAAAGAATCGTTGGATGAAGGAGGGAGATCGGAATACTCGCTTTTTCCACTCTCAAGCTACTCGGCGGAAACAGAAGAATGAGATTTTGGGGCTACAGGATGCCGAGGGTGTGGTGCAGTCGGATCACGTCATCATGGGGGGTATCGTAAATGATTATTTCCGGGATATATTCACTTCGTCGCAGCCGGACCCAGCAGATATTGATGATGTTATTGAGATCATGGAGCCGAGAGTTACACCTGCCATTAATCAGGAACTCCGACAGGAATTTACAGCAGAAGAGGTACGTTTGGCTCTCTTTGATATGTATCCCCTTAAATCCCCTGGACCTGATGGTCTTCCCGCACTTTTTTATCAACGTTTCTGGAATACTGTGGGTACTTCTGTAACTGATTGTGTTCTTGATGTGTTGAATAAAAATGTTTTGCCCACCCAGTTAAATTTTACACATGTTGTGCTCATTCCTAAATGTAAAACACCAGACAAAATTACCCAGTACCGCCCTATTAGCCTCAGCAATGTTGTTTTTAAGATAGCATCTAAAGCCATCACTAACCGTCTTAAACCTCATATGAATACCATCATCTCTGAAACCCAGTCAGCTTTTGTCCCTAACCGACTTATCACTGATAACGTCTTGGTAGCTTACGAGGTAAATCACTTTTTGAAAAACAAAACAAAAGGCAAGGATTCATACATGGCTTTAAAGCTTGACATGAGTAAAGCTTATGACCGGGTTGAATGGGTATTCTTAGAGAGAGTTCTTGAAAAGTTAGGATTTGAGAGTGCTTTTATTAACCTCATTATGCTTACTGTGCGCACTGTTTCCTACTCTTTCTTACTCAACGGTGATCCTCTTGAACCTCTCCAGCCAGAGAGGGGGATCCGACAGGGGGATCCTCTTTCACCTTACTTATTTTTATTCTGCACGGAGGCCTTTAATGCACTTATTAGAGATGCTGAGCGGAGGGAGGTGCTGCGAGGAGTAGCCGTTACTCCACGGGCACTGAGGATCTCCCACCTTCTTTTTGCTGATGACACCTTACTGTTCTCCCAAGCTTCTGTTTTAGCAGCAACTGAGATTAGTAATTTACTTCAGCGCTACAGTAAGGCTTCTGGACAGGAAATTAATTTGGATAAATCTACTGTTGTCTTCAGCCGCAATACCACTAGGAATACAGTAGATCAGATTAAGAGATACTTGCCGGTGAAAGTAGTGGAAAAACATGATAAGTATTTAGGGCTACCGACTACTATGGGTCGTTCTAAAAAAGAGGTGTTTAGCTGGCTTAGAGAACGGGTTTGGAAACGCATAGAAGGGTTTGGGAATAAATTTTTGTCTAAAGGGGGAAAAGAGATCTTGATCAAATCTGTTCTTCAGGCTATCCCTACATATGTCATGAGTTGCTTCCGACTCCCAGACTACCTTCTTAAAGAGATCGATTCCTTAGTTTCTAACTTCTGGTGGGGGGGTGGTTCTAAACATAAAATTCACTGGGTTAGTTGGAAACGTTTGTGCAAATCTAAGAAAGATGGTGGTATGGGTTTTCGGGATTTACGCAGCTTTAATCAAGCTATGTTGGGTAAACAAATTTGGAGGGTTATTCAATTCCCAGAGTCTTTACTTAGTAGAGTGCTTAAAGCTAAGTATTTCCCTACAACAGACATTCTTGAGGCTGTTCCAAAAGGGAACTCATCTTTTACCTGGAAAAGCATTTGTGGTGCTCTAGAGTTGGTTAGGAAAGGGGTCAGATGGCGCGTGGGAACGGGTGAAAATGTGAAAGTGTGGGGAGATCCTTGGATTCCTCGGGAAAATTCCACCTTCTCTCCTTTTACCCCTGACTTGTATGATTTAGGAGATATCAATGTATCTGAGCTTATTAATCCTGATACTCATACTTGGAATGATCATTTGTTGCACACTCTTTTCTGGGAAGAAGACTTCTCTGCCATTACACAAATCCCTCTCCCTAGTCAGCCGGTCCAGGATATTAGAGTTTGGCACTACTCTAAATGGGGTCTTTACACAGTCAGGTCTGCGTACTTCTTAGATATGTCTTTGCGGGATGCTGCGGCGGCAGCCACACAGGGACAAACTAGTGCTCTTATCACCCAGCAATGGAGTTGGATTTGGTCTTTACGTTTGCCCAGCAAAGTCAAAATTTTTTGCTGGAGGATGATCCAAAATGCTCTCCCTGTACTCACACAGTTACAACACAGAGGAATTGCACATGATGTTACCTGCTCTTTTTGTGGTTCTCATGATGAAAGCTTGATGCATGTGTTTAAAGACTGCCATTATGCTCGAATTTTTTGGGCCCTTATTAACTTACCATACACTGCTATATATAATGATGGTGCAGATTTCTATGAATGGGTGTCTAAAGTACGCAGCAAGGTATCGAAAGAGGAGCTACTGTTGTTTATCTGCGGATGTTGGACATTGTGGTTCAATCGCAATAGACGGGTACATGAAAAATCCGAAGATCCGCCTGACCATGCTGTTGGCTTCACGCTGGATTTCATCCACAGGTATACTGCTGCGCAACAGCAATTACAGAGGCCACAGACTACAGGGTATGATGCTGCAGACTGGAATCCACCAGTCCAAGGAGCTTACAAGATTAACTTTGATGCGGGCTTGTCTAC
Source organism: Plantago coronopus (assembly GCA_036897195.1). Taxonomy (NCBI): domain Eukaryota; kingdom Viridiplantae; phylum Streptophyta; class Magnoliopsida; order Lamiales; family Plantaginaceae; genus Plantago; species Plantago coronopus. The sequence continues at coordinate 10,960 of JAYMSL010001534.1, forward strand.
TTCTAAGGCAGATTTGGCAGCAGTGGCGCGTGATTCGAATGGTTCGATCATTACATGGCAGCGGGCACATGCTCCACATATTCACAACCCCGAAGTAGCAGAAGCATTAGCTGCTAGCCTTGCCATCAAATTGGCCATGAAGATGAATTGGCAGCGAACAACAGTGACAATTGAAGGAGACTGCAAGAATGTCATCACAGCCCTTAAAAGTCCGGACACTCCCTATTCCATGGCGGGGGGAATTATTGCAGATAGTAAAATTATGACTGGACAGTTTTCTTCCATTTCTTTCAATTATGTACGTCGAGAATGTAATACTTTAGCACATTTGATAGCTAAATGTGGAGAGTCGGAAAGTAGTGGTTGCTCGGAGTTACCATTCCCGCAACCTCATTGTACCTGACTTTTGCCTTCTGATCATTTATAAAAGTATTGCAATTTCATCTCAAAAAAAAAAAAAGAAGTGTATTGATGTTAAATAATTTATTAGTGTGAAGAGTAACTTCCTTATTTGGTAATGTGTAAAGTTTTGTGGGATGTTCAAAAAAGGAAAGTGTATAAAGTTTTGTAGTAATTATAGATTACAAAAAAAAAAAAACTACATTACTCTCCAACAATGTTGTATAAACCAACAACATATCCTTCTGATTTTAACACATAGCCCTACCTAACATGATGTCTTGGATGTACAATACACTAAGTTCCTAACAAATATTTCTTTAATTGTTTTTTTTATGTTAAACCGCTTATAATTAAACACACCATAAATTAAAACACTTACGTTAATACAATTATAATATCTTGACTTACAACGTAAAATTTGTTTCAATTTCATTATAGATGATCAACACGATGTAAATTTTGTTTTCCTAATTAACCAATAACCAAAAAGTGGTTTTCGTCTAGATACACTTCACGTGACATTATTCACTTTTTTTAAAAATTTATTATACAAGTCATACTTTCCACTAGGGCTGAGCATCGGTCCAAAACCGAACCGAACCGAACCGGAACCGAAAAAACCGAGAACCGAAATTCTCAATTTCTGCGGACCGAGAACCGAACCGAATTACTTCGGTTCGGTTTCGGTTTTAACCGATCGGTTTTCGGTTTTTTCGGTTTTAACCGATTTCAGAAAAAAGAAAAAAAAAACAAAAACAAAAAGGGGCTCATAAAAATCCAATATCTTCAAACGAGACGGCAACTGAACCGATTTTCGGTTTTCTTCTCTCTCTCCTCAGTCCTCTCTTCTCTTCTTCTCTCTTTCTTCTTTTTCTTTCTTCTTTTCCGGACTTCTCCTGTAAGTTACATCACGAGACGACTGTGGTGAGGGAGGAGAGTGGAGGACTACGGGAGGGTGATGGGCGACGAGACGACTGTGGTGAGGGAGGAGGGTGGAGGGGCAGCTAATGCCTAGCTCCTCCTTCTCCGTCGACGTGGGCAGCTAGCTTGGAAACCCAGATCTGAGATCTCCATCTTCTTCTTCTTCATTTTAATTTTCGGAGTAACAGGGAGGGGGTGGAAAGTCAAGATCAAAGAGGTGGGTGGGGGTGCAGATGGCGGAGGTGGGCGGCGGGAGAAGGAGGCGCTGTGAGTGGGGGTACTGGAGAAGTGGAGATGGCGGAGGTGGGTTGAGATGGGCGGGAGCCTGGAGGTGAAGGAGTAGCTGTGTGGAGAAGACTGAAGAGGGGCTGCTGTGTGTAATTGTGTTTAGCAAATTAGGTTTTGGGGGAAGGGATAAAGGGTATATATATATATATTTAAAAAGAAAAAAAACACTTACCGGTTCTTTCCAGTTTTAACCGATAACCGGCCGGTTTTAACCGGTAACCGAACCGGTAACCGAATTTCACTAAAATGTGAAACCGGTAACCAAATCGATACAGGTTCGGTTTCAACCGAAAACCGGTCAACCGGTTCGGTTGTCCGGTTCCGGTCCCTTTATGCTCACCCCTAATGACTAGCATGAGTTTATCTTGCTCATTATTCAAGCCAAAACGCATCCTTTCGCAAATCCCTCACTTCCATAGAATTAAAGTTGTCCAAGTATTTTACGAACGGAGATATGAATACATTATGAATACATTGCATTAACCCTGCTGGTCCAAAACATTAAAAGGAATCTCAGATTGATAAATATTGTTGGACTCACGGATTCAGGTGTTAGCTTCGCTACCATTCGAGTGCTCACTGAATAAATTTATGAAATCGCATCAGATTAAGATAATGGTATTATTTTTCTTCCTAATTTCTAATTAATGTAGTGGTGTTTGCAATTGTTTAAAAAAATCAATTCTCTGCTTCTGAGAAACTTTTGGGAGAGTCCACTAATGTGGTCTTTTCGAAAAGTCCACTTAACAACATTATATATTTACAATATAACATTATCTATTTAACATAACTATCAATTATTTACAATAAACATCAACTATTTATAAAAAACATCAACTACTTTTCAATAAACATCAACGGTTTACCATGAAACATCGACTATTAACATTAAACTTCAACTATTTTGCTATGAAATAATCTGACTATTTACGTTACAAATCAACTATTTTATGACTAACATCAACTATTTATAAATTATTAATTATTCAATCATAAACATCAAATATTTTATAATAAACATCACCTATTTTAACATTAATACAACAATATTGAGTGACTTTCCGAAAAGACCACTTATAAGTGGACTTTCCCAACAATTAGTAAAAAGAAAAAGCAGAATTATAGTGTTTTATTTCACAACTTCTGCTTTTGATTCTCTAAAAAAAACAGGTAACCGCTGTTTTTTAGAAGCAGTCCAAGTCTTGATTTTTCCTGCTTAAAGCACTCCAGACTGTTTTTTTTTTTTTTAATTTGCAAGCGCCTCCAACTTTTTTATCAAAAGCACTTTTATATCATTTTAAGCAAAATCAAGTTAAAATTATTTCTGAAAAGCAATGGCAAACACTCACTAACAGAACCATATTTAGTAAAACATTTTATTTGCCAGAAATGACTTGAAAAAGAGGAAAAAATATTCCCAAATATCTTTTTCATTTCGTTAATAACAATTTTGCCTATTAAAAATAAACAATTTTGCCTCATCAAAAACAAATTCCCAATTTCTCGCCCTACTTAGAAGAAACCAACTGATTCTACAAAAGACAACCACTTGTCAAAATGCCCTCTCTCTATAGATAGTAAAACTACTACAACCAAGAAAATCATGGAACATGTTCAACAAGAATCTCCAACACAAAGTCAACAACAACAACAACAACTAGCTAGTTCTTGCTTTTGCTTCCAAACAAGTTTGTATTTGTATCCCTGTTAAGTGCCAAGGAAGAACGCAAAAGCTTGAAAAGATTGCGGAAGTTACCGGAAATGACAGAGGAGGAGGAGCATTGGGAAGCAATGCCTCACCCTCATCGTCACCGAAACATATGGTCGTATTGGAAATCGAAAAACCATTGGCTCATGGGAAGTTGTCACCGGATGAGCACACGGTACTACACGATGCACCGTCCACCGTGTTAGTGAATGGCGAAAGCGGAGATTATCCTCCTCTACAAAGACTTGAGGATATTAGGAATCTGTTTTACATAGAATCTGCCAAGTTGTGGGGTATTGCAGCTCCTATTGCTTTCAACATTTTGTGTAACTATGGGATTAACTCGTTCACTAGCATTTTCGTCGGACACATTGGAGACGTGGAACTTTCTGCTGTCGCGATATCCTTATCTGTCATTGCGAACTTGTCGTTCGGATTCATGGTTAGTTTCCTTGTAACTTTGCATTGTTTGATAGGTCTTACGTTAGAACAACCAATTTTAGCCAAAAATTGCAAGTATGATTGGCTTTTCTATGAAGGGCTAAAAGTTTTGATTATGATCATGGTTAACAGCTTGGTATGGCAAGTGCATTGGAGACGTTATGTGGCCAGGCGTTCGGAGCAGGAGAACTGGAAATGTTAGGAGTGTATATGCAAAGATCCTGGATAATCCTGACAGGAACATGTCTGAGCCTGGTGCCTCTTTACATCTACTCGACACCGGTTCTAAAGTTACTAGGCATAAGGAATGACATTGCTGATGCAGCAGGGGATTTTTCCATGAAGATCATCCCTCAGATGTTTTCGCTAGCCATAAACTTCCCAACGCAGAAATTCTTGCAGGCTCAGAGTAAGGTAGGGATTCTTGCGTGGGTGGGATTCGTGGCTTTGATGATGCACATTGGGATCCTGTTTTTGTTCATAAAGGTGTTCAAATGGGGTTTGTCTGGTGCAGCCATGGCCTATGATTTATCAGGGTGGGGCATTGCTATTGCTCAGGTGCTTTCTGATTGTTTTTTACACTGTTAAGTCCTTTCGAGTTGTCGTTTGTATTCCTGACTCCGTCCGTGCTCAGGTTGTGTACATTGTAGGCTGGTGTCAGGATAGCTGGATGGGGTTATCATGGCTCGCATTCAAAGATCTCTGGGCTTTCTTGAAACTCTCGATTGCTTCGGCTATTATGCTTTGTCTTGAGATTTGGTACTTCATGAGTATTATCGTTCTCACAGGACACCTTGAGGACCCGGTTCTTGCTGTTGGATCACTTTCCATCTGGTAAAAATAACATATTTCCAAAATCTTTTTTGGACTATTAGATAGCGAAACGTATACTCCAGCAATCAAAGTTTTCGTACGTTGGTTTGTTGTATGAATAAATCTAACTTGATTCGAATAATGGTCTTGTTTCAGCATGAACCTGGATGGTTGGGAAGGCATGCTATTCATTGGAATCAATGCAGCAGTAAGGTAACTAACTATAACTAATTATTATGATCTCCTTAACAAATCGAGTTTGTTCATTTTTCAAGATTCTCGCTTTAATTTTGTTAGCGTACGGGTATCCAATGAGCTAGGAGCAGGACACCCTCGAGCTACCAAGTACGCAGTGTTCGTGACAGTTGTGGAGTCTCTGCTGATAGGTCTATTCTGCATGCTGATTATAATGGCCACGAAAGACCATTTCGCGGTCCTATTCACCGACAGTGAGAGAATGCAAAAGGCAGTTGCAGATTTGGCCTACCTTCTTGCTATAACCATGGTTCTCAACAGCCTTCAGCCTGTTATATCAGGTACGCATTCTACCAAAAAACCAACTGATTCCGAGACGAAGGGTAATTCCCGTACAAAGTGAAGTCGTTTTTCTGTGCTGCAGGAGTAGCTGTCGGAGGAGGATGGCAAGCATTAGTAGCTTATATCAACTTGATCTGCTACTATGTAATAGGCCTCCCTGTTGGTTTCTTTCTTGGTTACAAAACAAGTTTAGGAGTTCAGGTATGGTGTAATTTTCAATCTACAGGGGTAATCGGGGAACAATCGGATATGGAAAATTTCCATTTTTGGATGATTCGAACGCTTATGGATGTGTGAATTGCAGGGGATATGGATGGGCATGATATTCGGAACATTTCTACAAACTGTGATTCTCTTGATTATTGTGTGGAAAACAAATTGGAACGAGGAGGTCGAACAAACATCAGAAAGAATGCGTAAATGGGCAGGGCAACATGAAGATCTGGATGTGCATTAGAATATTCAAAGATCATTATCTCATGTGTCATCCTTGTTGAGGGATGGAAAAATTGTATGAATACTTGTATTCTGTAAATTGTATCCTCATCATTTATGTCAGTAATAGATTCTTCTCTCCAAATCGAACTTCAGAATTCCATCGTGTTTCATTACCCATCAGGTTTACTATAACTTGCACAAAATTTTATGATAATTGTTGAATTATCTAGGTCTAGCAAACTTCAGTTTCTCCTGTAACTAATTCACTCTTGATTCTCCCCCAATTGAATCTCCGATCAAACAATCACACAATCAAAGCAATCAAACAAAATTGACACAAGATTTACGTGGTTCAGTTACAGACGTAACCTACATCC
>JAYMSL010001535.1:0-16883 GCA_036897195.1 Plantago coronopus
AGGATCGGTCCTACCTCGAGCTAGGCCTCCTACGTTAAGTCAATTCCGGATTGTCTACAGGCAATCCGGTTAAACGACTAACCCCCCCTACCTTGAGTGTGCAGGTTCATAGGTGAGAAGAACGAGTGGAGAGCGAGTTCAAGACGTTGAAGACTTGTAACGATTTACCATTTGTTAGTTCGGATCATAACGCTCTAGAGACTGTTTTTGTCTTAAAGGTTGAACAGTACGAACTAGTGTTTTTACCCTCAACAATATGATTGCAGCAGCGTCTACAAATGCAAACATAAAAGTATTATAGATGTTATACCCAATAACATACAATGGCAAATTAAGTCACGGTAGCTGTAGCCTAACTACTATTCATTGATTTTTAAAGTTAAAAGAAGAAGTAGCAGCTTGTAGTAATCATGTAGGGAATTGGCGTCACTTTTTGTTGGAGACAAAATTTGGTTTTTAGTTGAAAAATCAGCAGAAATCATTTTCTGAACGTATGAGAAATTAAATTCTGGAGGTTACGCTTTCGACTAAAATTTATTACGTGTAAAATAGCTAGGTTGATTAATGAGACTCACACTCGTGTTACATGAAGATTGGAGTTGGTTTAATTAAAAAATGTATGGTTTTGTCAAAAAAGTGGAATTGTAATGGTGGAGTAGTTGGATGTGCTTTTGAATAAATGGACAAACATTTCATTATAACAAGATCCCGCGACAAACAACAATTTGACAAAAATATATAAGTGTAAGAAGAATTTAGTTACACCTACGTTACACACTTTTGACCCGTAACCTTGATATATATATATATATAGTTTCTCTTTTTTTTTTAATACGATAAAGGAGTGACTCGAACTCCCAACCAATAGCTGCACTTCGTTGTCCTATAGTTGTTAATTTGCTATTACGGATTCAGTTCAACTATCTCTCAACTTCATTTATACACCTCTAATCACCTAATCATCATATTATTTACTACATATTTGTTCATTCTTTCACTTATCTACATCTTTACCAACACATAAAGCTATATCTTTAGCAATACATGACTTATAAGAGTGGTCGATCGAGTGACAAAATATGTTAAAATAGCAAAATAGATGTCGGGGATTCGAAACCCGTCGAATGCATAAAGACATAAGGTTGGTATGAGTGTTTTGTAGTTATAAGGCGATATAGGTGTAAAGTGCTCAAGAATTCTCTAACGAACTGTTGAAATGGGAGATCATGCTTAGCAGACATTGATATGTGTTATCTATAGATATTTGAAAGTAGAAAACAATTGGGTATATATAATCGACACAGGATGAGATCTTATTCCGAGGAAGGCGATGGGAACAAGCCTTCGGATGATCGGGATTGGTTCGGATACAGACATGTATCGCTATAGATGGGCTTAGGAGATGGGTCCTCGTAAGCTGCTCGAGAATGTGTTATTCTCTGTTCTCTTCGAGAGAGATGCATACCTGACTTGGCCCGGCTCTAGGGAAGCTTGCTTTCCAAAACGGCCCTCTTGATCTTTTTGAAGATGAATTATTCTAAGTTGGTATATGAGCAGCTACGGACTGACTCATTTATTGGGCCATAGTACTTGGTAAGTATATTGCATTATACATGATTTTGTGTATACTCCCAGATCTAAGTAACTCTGCAAAATACTTATAGTATTCGTGCTAACCTTACTTGGGTTACCAATGAGGTTATGCCAACCTCTAAACTCAACCATGTATAAAACGCAATCTCTAACTAGTAAACTAAACCTAACCAGCATGCAAGTAGCACATGAATTTTGTCTAGGTGTAATGAACAACCAGAGGTGCACTTTCGTGCAAAATAACTAGATAGAATAAATAGAGTTACAAAGTCTAACCTTCCAACTCTCGAAGTTTCTATCCTATTAAAAATAGACTAAGAACAATTTTGCAAAGCTTAAATATGAAGCTAGTCTGCGTGAGTTACAATAATCAAACTAAAGCCCTATATATAGATGTTTACAACCACCTTTAGTTGTTCTAGAACTTTTGTAAACTTTGTTGCCAATAAGACTCTTAGTAGAATAGGTCTTCAAGTTGTCTTGATCCAAATAGAACTCCTTTAGCCTTTTCAACTCTTCAAAAGATCTTTTGTGTATATTCTCCACATCTTTTCATTCACACTTAAAGTATTTTAGTTGTTAAGAAGTGTCAAAACTCTTTAAGTTGGCAATAGGTTTCTGTCAAAGTTGACTAAACCCCAACTAAGATTGTGTCAACTCCAACACTCCAGTTGTGGCAACCCAGAAAAACGTACTGTTACAATCTCCCCCTGTCACCTTCTTCACAACTATTTCAAGATGACTCAAAATACTATTAATTTGCACAGAAGAGTAGTCACAAAAGCTGAATTCTTCATTAACCCCATACTTCTTCCATTACATGTGCATCACTGTACCTAGTCTGCTCGGCGAGGTAGTGCCGAACTTCAACATTTGCAGTATCAGTATTTCTATTTTATTTTTAAATAAAGGTAAGCTAGCTTCTTAACTGTTACAGTACCATCTGCACAGTATGGTAACACGGTTTACATCATTGTTTCATGACAATTTTACACCCCCAGCAATCTCCAGAATACTGAACCTTGCATGAATACTACTAGTTACTTTAACCAAAGAAACAGAATAACAAAATGTAAAAATCAATTACAATTACAACGCTGAAGCCTCAACCCCGTAAATTCGGCTTCAATATGCTTGGCTATAAGTCTAGAATCTCCAGTACTTCCGAAATCCTAGTGAAAGTAGTTATTCATCAGCAGAGCTTCTAGTTTGATATAATGTCATGAGTATGTAGGAAATCTTCCTGGCATTTTTATTGTGACAAAAACCGCTGCTTGACTGGGCTAGCAAGCTTTCGTGAATAAGTATATCATAGGCTGCGGGATCCTCAAGCACGTTTGGTACGCCTGCCAACTTCAAGGGCAAGCTCCGTATCGATTTTCAATGATATATCAAGTGCTTTCACAGAATGGGTCAGTGCACCACTGCGAGATGGCAAATTTAGATGTGAATACAAGGTTGTGAGTGTGACTTGCATACAGTGTAATGGGTGGATTTTCAAATACAATGGATCAAGAAAAATAAACTTTGGTGAGACTGGAAAAGATAACCTTCCTTGTTATGGACATGGTGGTGAATTTGAAAATACAAGCATGGAAGCAGCATTGTTCTCATGTTAAAAAAAATACAACACTGATGCTATTATGCTCACAGAAATTAAGGAACTAATTAGCAGTATACCTAGAAATGTAGGTCACCCCAGATTGTCCTATCCTGTGTACGGTTTCAAGAGTGACATTTCCAGATGCCTGCAAGACAAAACAATAATGCATTCACAGTATAAGGTCACACGCTTTCATATCTAGTGTGCTAAGTATACACTGGACATTGCACATAAATCTCAATGGATAATCAACTACTATGTACAAATGAAATACAAATGAGCTCACCTCCGTTTCAAAGCGTCCATTAATCAACTGCACAGCTTCTTTGAGCATGGAGGTATCGACATCACCATTAGACAAAGGTACAACCATATTGTCTAGCATTATCCTAGTCAAGGATGTCTTTGTTTCAGATGCATAATGTAGAACTTGATTTACTTCCTCTAGTGTCCTGGTTTCTACCTGTTCACATAGGAGAATCCCTCGATGAGCAAAAACTAGAACATCCAGTTTTTACTTGTTACATGCTTACTTACAAAAACACATGCAAACTTCAGGTCACAACTTAAGACTAGCATATAACGGAGCATAGAACATTACGTAAAAATTGTAAGAAGGGGTAGAAATGGGTTAATCACGTCCTTGTATTCTTTGAAGCAGCTACATCATAATAAGATGAAAACAACTATGGTTTGCACCTTGTCATATCCTAATGACTATCTAGAATACTCAAGCATCTAGTACCTCAAAAGCTATTTTGAGAGAATGGTTAACCAGACATTTCAAAGTGAAGAGCCTGAATTCCTAGTTAGACATGGTGTATAGACAGTAGTTGGACTGACAAGGCCTTTATTATTTAATTTGTGCAATAGACTCTATGCCCGGATCAGATGTAATAGGTCATGGCATATTGGTGAAAACTGAAAACTGAAAACTATCTGCAATAACATGTCATCTGCAAACTATACCCGGATGTAATGAGTCATTTGCAAAGTAAAGAAGTTTGCAAATAATCAAAGGTAACTATCTGTAATAAACTGAAAACGAATGCTTTTACCTCAACACCCATTTGAAGATTATTCTGCTCTAAATAGAGGTCCACGGATTTCATAGCATTTGTTATACCTCCAGCAATTGATATATGATTATCTTTTATCATGACCATATCAAACAAACCCATCCTGTGATTTTGACCCCCACCTATTAACACCTGCATAAGTAATTAAGCATTACATTTCAATGTCAGATAAGAAGATAAAAGATAGAAGGGTAATATTAAAATTCAATAAACAGAGGAGATAGTGATCTACACCGCCCACTTATCCACCAAACGTAAACCAGGAGCTGTTTTCCTTGTTTCCAAAATGCATGCTGGATGTGCAGCATCTGCCATGGCCTGCGAACGCAATAAAAATGACATTTGCAGCGACGTATGAAAGTCAAGTTCTTCAATATTGTCTGTTTGAGAAGCATGTAAATTCAATTATTAAAGTAAACTGGTGACTAATGTCTTTTCCATCTGTCCATGGAACTTAACATATGAACTTCTGAATTCTATGTTTATATTGTACGCTTTCCTAATTGAGTAAATCATACGAATACTTAACATAAAAGTGTAAGTATATCACACATAGACATAAACATGCATGCAAGTACAACTAAAATATATGTATATTAGGAACATGAGTTGGATCTGAAGAATCATAAATATATACTTGAATAAAACAAGTTAATAAAAATCAAGATCATATCTGATAGTTTGATAAGTAAAGTAGCAGAAACCATGCCTTAGTTAGTGTTGCTATCCCACTCATTCTCTGCATAAAGTTCAGAACTACCCTTTCAGCTACAACAATACTGTGGGCTCGTCCTGCATATTCTCGTAAAAATTAGAGTCGCATGGAAGAAACATGAACTCAGAATTTCAAAACTTTTGTGATTGTTCAATACATACCATGTACTTTGCCAAATTGGAGGCCTTTGTGTACGCTATCACCATCTTTAACATACCACTCGATCTGATAAAAGTAGAGATCAATTATAAACCTATTGTTTAGAATTAACAAGAGATCCAGTGTGCAGGTACTACCTTAAGTGAAGGATCAACTTCACCAAACACCATTTCCGCTAGAGCAATACCAGCAACAATCCCATCTTCCTTTGCCAAAAAATGTGCTTCCACTTCCATTTCAACAGGAATTGTTGCCTTACAGGTTACATCCCCTGCATCTCAATTCACTAAAAACCCATCCAAATATGAACAATACCACTCGGGTAGCTCACAAATCACAGACTCAAAGTCAAAGATCAAAGCTAATACTTGGGCAGAGAATGCAGCAGATTATTAGCATTTCAAAACCAACTTGAAACAAACAAGCAAATAATAACAATAGTTCCAATCTAGCTTCTCAACAACAGAGATTTGCAATTCTACGCATACTTTACATTATTACAAGAGTGATTCTACCCATTTGCAGAAGCCACTTACAAGCTCATGGTTGTTACAACTTATAGTAGTAAACCTAAATTTTACTCCATGTACATAAGAAACGCAATATGCAGTAACCAGTATGCATCAATCTGCAGTAATCATCTACAATTTCGCAAACACAAGCACTGACAAGTCACTAGTAAGAGCAAATAGTCAGTCTCAGTCGGTTAATTCTAATCTAAACTAAACAAGGGATCAACTTCAAAAACTCCAAACATAAAAAAGCATTAGTGACACTTATCACAGCAAATCAACATAGTAAAATCCAGCTCCCAAAAGCTGATATAACATAACAAGCGAGTCTTTGATACTATAAGACAAGAAGTAAAACTAGTACATAACAGAATTTATATAAAAAGCTGATAGAATTATACCTCGATGACCAGCGTCTTCAGAAAGGGCGAGGTTTATGACAGCTTTCAAATCGTAAGTGGGGTGAGCAGGCGGAGCCACCTTCACGGCTCTTACTGTTGCTGATGATGATGATACCATTTTCGAAATCAATCTGCTGCAAAACACAACAAATTAAAGACTTTGTGGAAACCCGATTGAAGAAGAAGAAGAAGAGAAAATGGAGGAACCTTTTGGTGGTGGGCTTAAAAGCAGAGAATGGGGAGGAAAGTGAAAGGGCTACTCCAGGCATAAGTAAGTGGGTTCTTCTGTGGTTTTGCAATTCTTTCTCCGATTCCCAAAATGGAAAGCTATATGCACTCTGCAAAATTTAGATTTCGCTCCAACTTGCCATTTTAGTCAGTCAAATCGCTCCTACTGCTGAGTGCTGATGATTCGGGATGAACCGGGCGGTCCAACCAGCACTTGGTAAGAAAAACGGATTGAAAACCACAAAAATCGCTATGGAGTTCGGCCTCGGTTTGAACCGCCAAAAACCCGGATATACTCGACAATGAACCGGTCTTAGTGAAAAGAAAAGAAAAAAGAATTTGAAGGAAAAATTGTACTGTGTCCGCTCCGTGAACAACTTCATCATAATTGAATAACATGAGAACTATAATTGGACGAAGATAACTCTACCAGCAACTCCTCTTCTCTACCGCTAGATCATTATGACTCCCCTCAATTCTATGATTTAATAATATGTATGCACCCCAAGGACTCCCCTCAATCTATTGTATTATCTCGTAGAAGAAAAAGAAAGACTCTACTACACACCACCATCACTGCACCACATCCCTTCTCGATCTGATTATCAACTTTTCTTTCTAAAGGATTTATTCACTTTTTACTTCTTTGTTCTCTGCACTATGAATGCCATATCTCTAAAAGTCTAGATAGAGCTTGTATGAACCGTTGACTCCACGGTTCGGTTTTGCAACCACGGAACCTCCCGGTTCCTGGTGGTTCTTGGTTCCTAAGACTACATGTTATGGGGTGGTTCACCCCTATGAACCACCAAAAACGGTAGTGGTGTGGTGACCACATCATCCCCCATTTCTGTCGCCCAGCGACAACTGATTCATCCTTTTTTTCTTTTTTTTCTTCTGTTAGGCGCGTGCCTGACTTTTTTTTAAGGCAGGCAGCACGCGCCTGCGTTGCCCACCTGTTACATATTCTCCTTCATCCGTTTTATTCGTTTTTCGTCTGTTTCTTAAATTCATTTTTTTTTGAAAAATCACCAATGAATTTGTTATGTTTTTCTTTATAAACAGGCATGCATTTTGCATATATTCAGAAAAAAATTTAAAAACATTAAATTTTTACTATTCTAATTAAAAAATGTTATTTTTACTATTTTAATAATAAAAATATTTATATTTGATAAAGTAATCAACAAAAGTTCAATGTAAAATTTTTTAAATTTTTTCTTTTTCTTTAAAAATCCGGTGAACCACTTGAACCAGTTCACCATAACGTGACGGAAAACTGGTGAACCAGTGGTGGAGCCCATGAACCAGGTGAACCACCAGTTCACCACTACGAGTAGCCTAATAATTTAGAACCGGAACCAAATAGTACGGTTCCGAACTTCCGATTCCAAAACAGGAACCAATGGTTTTTTGTTCAAGAATCACCACCGTACTTTTTGGTTCAGTTCTCGATTCCCGGTTCTGTTTGGTTAGGTCTAGATAGTTTTTTTTCTTATTTGCGAGTTACAAGAGAGTTTATATATGGTAAAATTCCTGTGAAGTATAAAAACTTGTTGGTTGTTCATTGTAAAATGATTAATCCAATGAGAATAGACGTTTATGTTCAACCGTCTACAGTTTTTCTGAACAAAGCTAAGGAGTTAGCCAGTAATTGCCAGATGGATGAAAATGAAATTATGAGTTGCAAATACAAGGAAGGATTTTTTTTTTGTCAAATTCTGCCAATTTCTATGTCAAGAACCATATTCCATGAGATTAGAAAGCTAGTGAAGCAGGGGAATTAGAAAGAACTGTTCACACTTTAGACACAGTATACACAATTATGTTGTGCATAAAGTATCAACTAGCGAGTCCATTATGTCAAAGTGTTGAAGAACCATGCACAAAAAGTGTTAAGTATGCCAAAGTGTGTCACATCTCAGAATTCTTCCAAAACGTTCAAGTTTTGTACCGCGTTCAGTGAAGCCGTTTACTAGTACTGTTTCTTTCTTTCTTTCTTTCTTAATTAATTACAATTCACACAGGAACTTTCCATCTATCAGTTCATGGAGATCCATTAATTTCATCAATTCTCAATATATATATATGGAAAATGCTAGGCTGGTTCCTATACTTATAAAAATGCTATATTCATATTCTTCTTCAACCACAACAATCATGCATTCCCATTTTAACAATACTATCTAGGCCAATTGCATCTGGAAAGAGCCACTCTCCTTCAACTTCTGAAAGAAATAATATAAAACCAGCTTTTTTTATTGAACAACCATTAATTATTTATTGCAGTTAACCAAGAACATAAGGTATTAGCATGTGGGATTTTTAATTATCTTATTTTATTTAACTTCCCAAGTCAATTACTCAATTATATATATCCTGACAGATCAGGACAAAACAAAATATATAATCCTGAATCCTATTTATATCCTATACCTTATTTTAATCATCGGCTAAATTAGCTGTCCTAATTCCTTTTATAGATAAACACAACTGATTGTCTTACGCCAAAGAACGTAGACATTGTTGATGAACAGTGAGGTTTGTTCAATATTCTCATTTCTCAAACAGACGTGTACTGCTTATTTTATTTTTTTAATTTCTTTTTCAACTTCTTCCTGTTGTTTTGCACTTGTCTCAGCGCGTCAGATCTTCTTTATAACTGTTTCTGATAAGTTTTGTTACCTAATCTTTCATTTTATGTAAGATTTAGGAGATGGAGAATCATACAGGATTCACAGGAGGAGGAGGTCAAGAGTTCGATCCCGATTTTGATTTCAGGTTTAGTGGAGGCGAGATGTATCCATTACAGCCCTTGTTCTCTTACACAAACAACCATGATCAGTTGTATCAAACTGCTCATGTGCCTTTACCATCAGCGAGTCACCAACAAGCTCAGACATCACAAGATCATGTTATTAATTCATGGATTCCTACTCCAAGTTATAGTCCAGATCCGAATCTTGGTCATAATTACTCTGCTGCCCCTCAGATCATTAACTTCTCCTCATCTTCTAGTACTCCTGCAGAAGAGTACTGTTTCGACGACAGGAACTTTCGTGCTCCGCCTGCTCCCACACGCACGCCAATCGAAGCTGAGTACCACCGAAAAGCTGAGAGCAAACGTCGCAATGAGCAGGCTCAACTCTTCGTCTCGCTTTCTAAGGTTGTGCCAGGACTTACAAAGGTAATATATGTGCACATTTGATCAGTAAGTTCGTTTTTTTTCTTTTCTAAACATTAGAAAATCACTTAAACGCTTCTGTTCTCATCTTGAACATCACGGATTTCCTTAAAATAGGATTAAACAAAACCAGTTTACTCGAAAATTGTAAGATTAACATGGTAGTTCTTCTTCTTCCAATAACAAGGTCTTGAAAGTTAAAGTTAAATTTGATCTTTCTCAGTCCTTTTCCTTAGTGATACAGTAAAATATTGGCCCCTTTCGATTACATTTTCCTAGGTCCTTAGATTTGATGTAAATTTGCACGTTTTGTTGGTTATTGGAGTTGGAATTTAGTTATAAAATGTGTTGGGAAGATAACAAGTTGACCCCTTCAAGAACAGCACATGATGATTTTACGTAGAATATTATGCCCTCTTGAAAGATAAGTTAAATAATTATGTTGCTTAAGCAATACAAGTCACTACTCACTACTTCCACAAGTTGTCTTTTCATAATTGTGATAGTTGAACTATCAATAAAACTCTAGAATAATAATTCCTTTTTTTTTAAGACTAGGGCAACAACCCCTAGCTTAAATACTCTTTCTTGCCCCTAGCTAAACCTTGAGGAACTATGCTGATCATTTTGTACATAAACATTTAAGGTATGCTAACACAAACCTCACAACCACCACCAAAAAAAGAAAAATCATATTTCCCCGCTTTCTACCGAGAAACCAAATGTTGCGTCTATGCGAATCAATGGTTGTTCCACATTGACATAGTGAAAGCGGCTTCCCAAAAAATTGCACCTGTATATGTTAACGTTATTTAAAACATGGTCTATCTTGTGATTCGAGGTTAAAAAATGATCATTTTAGTACGATCTAATTCATGAAAGAATGAGCACTGAGCCCTTGTTATGAATAATTATCCAATCCAACATTTCACTCATCATAGTTGTAGCTACTAATTTAGTTATACGTACTAAAGATTGCCTAGCTAGATGATACCCCTTCATTGAGACATTAGACATAGAAGTTCGTGAGGTATTTTGATAAATCATAGTTGTTGAGTCCTTTACTCGAGCTATAAGGTATATCCCTTTTTTTCTTCAAGGTAGCTCTTCCCTCGACTCTTGGCTTAGCCTTGTTAGCATTCACATCCTTTTTAAGCGGATTTGTCTAACCTTTATTGTTTTTAAAAATAGGTGCAATGTTTAAAGGCTTTAATTAGGCAGGGTGTTTTACATGTCTTGGAACCTGCAGGTCATGTATGTTTCATCATGAGTTTCCAAATTATAAATTTAATAAATTATAGTAGTAAGCTTGATTGAGAAAGTTAATAAATACTTACAAGACAAATTAAGAAGTAGAAGCTCATGAAGGATTGATAACGAAATGATATATATGCATGGATGACACTTGTATCATAAGAACATGATTAAAGAATAAAAATCGTGTAGTAATATGTTAATCACTATTGTACTATTGTATAGTTTTATGGTTACGTTATAATAATATTTTGCCGATTCCAAAAAATATGTTAATCACAACTCTTTTCTTAAGCAAACGACACTTTAACTATACTTCACCCCTGCCTCCTATCGTTTGATCTTTTTATATATGTTTGTTTCTTTTTAGAAGAAATTACATCCATAAAAGGGCAACAAGAGAAAAAAAGAATTACTATAAAGTAAATTTAATAACACGGTATAATAATATTAAAGAATTTTTATGAAAGTTTAAAGTAATATGTGATCAAAGTCTAAGTTAAATTGAGTACATCAGTCGAACGCGTTGTCGTCAGATGGATTGAGCGGGAAGTCAATACAACCTAATATAATCCAAATAAAAAGTTAAATTTCACTTTGATGTAAATGATCAACAAGAAAATAATGTACACATACCAAATTTTGTAAATGTCAGAAGTGACCAAATCCTATTAAGGAAATGATCCAAAATTATATGTTAACCTAATAAACATGTAGTATATGTTTTTTTTTCTTTTTTTTTTACATGTACAATTTTATTCTTTTTTAAAACGACAAAAAGTATATTAATCACAAATGAAAGATTGTGCAAGTAAAATGGTGCGTGCCCTCCAATCCCAAACCAAAAAAGAAAAAAAACGAGTCTCCCGTAAAAAAGAAGTGCTCAACTACGAGGGGCTAGCTGGATCGCAATAAAATTAGTCCCGAGAACATTAGTCCATGAGGCATGACTTATGAGATACTAGTATATCTAGTTGCTAACTTTTGGTCTTTTGATGCAGCTGGACAGAGCTTCCATACTTGAACATGCGACTGATTATCTGAAAGCCCTTCAGCAAAGGGTCAGCATCCTTGAACAACAGTGCCAGACCAGTAACAATCCTCTTCCTAACCAAGAACAAGATGATGATAATCAGGAAGATACTACCATTCAAGAAACCATCACTGCAAGGATTTCGAAAAGGAGTGTTCTTATTACTATCTGCTGTAAGAAGAATGAGAAGTTGCTACCCAGAATCCCATATGAGATCGAACAGTTGAATCTCAATGTCATGGATATAAGAGTTATGCCATTTGGAGGTCTCTTTTTTCATATAACCATACTTGCCGAGGTATGCACTAGCGTCTTTGTTTGAAAATTCGTTCTGATTAAAGTTAACTTCGCTCGTAATTAATAAACCGGCCACATTTTATTTTCTAATAGCTAGTAATAGAATTTGATTTTCAAATCAGTCACCTAATTATTAACATTCGTGATATTAAACAGACTAATTAACTCATGTGTCACATTACAGATGGATAGGGAATTCTATGGCACAGTGAATGAAGTTGTTGACCACCTGAAGAATGTTCTTTTGAACTCACCAGAGAGAGTAATGCACATTAATGACCAGTCTCCAACATTGCTTGCAGCAGCAGCTAATCAAGATAATATGGTAGCTGGTGTTAATCCATTTGTGTTTGGGCAAAACAAATAAACTCAGGAAATAAGACCATAATTATGGAACTGTAGGATGAGTGCTTGTTAGAAGTAATGTATCAGTTAAAGTGTGCATAATTATGTATATCTTGTTTTTAAATCAACTCATTTCTTGTCATATTAGCTCTAATGATCACTTGGTTCTTGAATTCTTGTAGGTGGTATTAATACATACTGATCAGAAGGGGGGGGGGGTTCATATGGTTACTTCCTATATATTTTAAAATTCAGTACCGGAAGTTACGTAATTAATCATCCTAAAAAAAAGGTAAATCGGGGTTTTACCATGATTTTTCTGGGATTGTGTCGGTTCTACCGGTCGATATCGGGAATCGGCGAAGGCCGAAGTACGGGTTCGACTAGCAACCGCGCGGGAAAATTGGAGTTTTAAAACATAGGTTTGTTCTTATGGCGTATTTAAAGCCCAACGTATCTGTATTTATTTGATGGTTCACGTAGAGTTGGATGGTCATGCCAGCATACATGAGGAGGGGATATACATATATAGTAAATCTTTAAACTACATTGCTGAAGAATAGAGCAAAGACTTATTAGATGCTGATGGCCCTGCAGTTTTATTTGTTGGAATGTCATAGAATACCTCCCATGAAAAGAATTGTTGCCTATGAAATGTTATTACAAACTAAGATACTCCAGCACTCTCTTAATAAAGTTTTGAGAATGATCTGTTTTTCACAATATTTGAAAATACTATACGTATCTATCTATAGACCGACCTAAAAATTACGATGCCCCACGCCAAAATTTGAAAATGAACCTTAGGTAGCCAAGAGTTTGGGGAGAGCCGGCAAATAAGCTCCAATCAGACCCAGCTCAATACGCGACATACCAAATACAGTCGGATCGATCGCTAATCGCTATAGAGTTTGGGTGTCTTGATGATGGTCATGTTTGGAATCTTAGTCTTTTCCACAAATAAAGTTAGGGGGAGATACACATGCGAGAGCGCACAATAAACTGAAAAGTAGAACCCTAAGTTGAGGGAAGCTAGTGGAAAAACCAAACCTGCACAACTAGTAATCTAGTATATACAACCCAAACCGACGACCATCTCTCTAACGCAACCAATTGGGTGGTTAAAATTAGGAAATTGATATTCTAACTCATTTTGATGTTTTTAATGTTAGATGGTTTTTTTTTGAAACCGCAAAATTTTTGATTATATTAATTAGAGAAGAGCATAAGAAATGCTAAAAAACAATTACAGCGATAACTGTCAAGATTACAATGGAAAAGGAAGAAAGGAAGCTCAGGCTAAGAAGGCAAAGGACACTCAGGCTACGAAAGCAAATAATGCTCAGGCTATGATCGTAGATTACTTAGATGAGTTAGGAATGTACTACGACTTTCTGTAATGTTCTAGTAGGCTTTAGATTAGCAGCTTAACTGCTCGCACTAGTTGTATAAATAGAAGTAGATAGTTAACATTAACCGCACTGTACATTCTCATATTTTTCATTCAATACAAGTGCAATGCACATAATTCAGCAGTTACCGCGTTTCTCACAGTTGTTTAACAATAACAAAGACAACGATAACAAAGACAGAAGCCGACCTAGATTGACAATCAATACCTAAAAACCGAAATCACCTAAACCAACGTCCAAAAACCGAGTTCATCTAAACCAAAGACCAAAATCAAGTTCACCTAAACCAACGTCCGAAACTCGAGCCAACACCAACCCAAACCCCTGAACCTGAACCATCACCCAGACCTGAACCAACACCCAACCCTGAACCATCACCCGAAACATCACCTGAACCATACGCCCTGAACCTGAACCAACGCTCTAAAACCTGAAATATCACCTGAACCAACATCACCTGAACCATACGCCCTCAGAACCAATCACCTGAACCAACGCCCTAAAACCTGAACCAATCAACTGAACCAACACCCGAACCTGAAATATCACCTGAACCAAATCCCTGAACCAATCACCTGAACCAAATGCCCTGAACCCTGAACCAACACCTGAACCATCACCCGGACTTGAACAAACAACACCTGATTTCACCTAAACCACTCCAATCTAGCTTCTATCTCAAAACTCGAAAACACGTCCTGAACTCACCTACTAAGTCAACACCCAAACCTACTCCAACGGCCCTATTGCAATTACCCAAACCATACACCACGAATGAATCGGCTCCCAAACCAACCGTCACTTCGCAATCCTCTGCCAACTGCCTCCACAAAACATCACTTCTCAATCATCTATCTCCATTGACAAGCAAGTACCCAAACCAGTTCTCGACTCAACAGTTTCTAAACCTTCAACACTTTATGCAGCAAACCAAAAATAATTAACTATGGTAGCAAACCATCATCTCTAAACCTTCAGCACTTCATACATCGGCTCATCAGATTCTAAACCATTCCACTACCTCCCCCAACAATTGCAGCCATCTTCATCAATCTTACTACCATCAGTACCTCAACCACCACCGCCGTCAGCACCACCACAGCCGCCACCAACCTCAATCCTCCTTAATCGTCAAACCCAGCCATCCTCCACCATCTTGTTCATATCCCATCCTCCAGCAAACACCAAGAGCTTGTTCCTCTCTGTTCACCTTTCACCAACCCCACAACACCTGCTACACTACCTCCCTCTATCCTCCAACAGCTACACAAGATCCTCTCCATTCATCCCCGTTCAGAACCACCACGCCCCGCCGCTCCGCTGCACCACCACCATCAGCTTCAAACTTCAATTATTTCGGTTAGGATGAAAACATCGATACTAGATCGGCTTTATTTAATAGCAAAAAGAGATAAACGAAAAGAAAAGGAGATTAACGGAGCCCTGCTCCGATCCGGGGAGGCCGGACCGGAGCAGGAGCTCCGTTGAAGATAGAAAGCGGCGCTGTGCTAGGTTTGGTAGAAGAGAGGGAAAAGTTGTAGAGAGAGAAAACGCTTTTTTAATGTTAGATGGTAATGGACAACGAAGCGCAACTCAGTTCGTAATACGCTTCCCCTCCAACCAAAAGGTCGGGAGTTCGAGTCACCTTTGCCTCTTAAAAAGAAAAAAAAAGTTAGATGGTAAGGCTATGTGCAGCTCATTTTAATTTCAGTTCCGTTCAGGTCCATACAGTCCAGTCCAGTTTAGTTCGGTTCAATTTAGTATATGTTTGCTTGATTGAAATTTATATTTGAAATATGTTTAATTCAGCAAGTCCATTAAGTTCATTTTAGAAATTTTTAAACGAATTGAACAGAGAGTTGATCTTTAAGGGAGTCTCGTGAGGAAAATTTTCTTCTCCCCAAAAAACAAATTGTACTAAACACTCAGATACAAGTTAAAACATATAAAAAGTGACTAATTATTTTTTTCTTATGATATAGAAAAAACTACATTTTCAAATAATATGACATGATCTTTTGACAAAATTAAAAAGAGTGCGATGTTTACAAAGATTAAGGGATCCTTTTCCCATATTCTGACCCAGTCACATATTAAGGTGGTTTATCATTTATCATGTTCATATACTCATTTCGTTCAACAGGTTATTCATTTTTGAATTTTTACAATCAAATTTTTTCAACTTTAATCGCGTATTATCATCAGTTACAATGACAAAAATTTAACAAATATTATATTATGTTACTACTCTACACTTACCATTTTCTAATATATAAAAGATTTAAACATAATAATTTGAAATTAGTTTACAGTCAAAGTTGAAAAAGTATAAATGTGAAAAATCAAATATGGACTACTTTTTTTACTAATTGTTGGGAAAGTGTCCACTCAATATTGTTGATGTTAATGCTAAAATAGGTGATGTTTATTATAAAATGTTTGATGTTTATGATTGAATAGTTGACAATTTATAAATAGTTGATGTTAGTGATATAATAGTTGATGTGTAATGTAAATAGTCGATTATTTCTTAGCAAAATAGTTGATGTTTAATGTAAATAGTCGATATTTTCATGATAAACCGTTGATGTATTGCAAAATAGTTGATGTTTATTGAAAAATACTTGATGTTTATTGTAAATAGTTGATGTTTGTGGTAAATAATTGATGTTTATGTTAAAATAGGTGATATTATATCGTAAGTATATGATGTTTTTAAGTGGACTTTTCAAAAAGACTACATTTAGTGGACTCTCCCAAAAGTTTCTCAATTTTTTTTACGGTGCAATTATGTGTATGAGACAGTATTACAAGTTAACGACGTATCCATTTCATTTGTATTCAAACGCTTGTAAGGTATGTCCATTACTATAGTCTTTCTAGTCAATCTACTATAAACTTTCTGAAAGGAAAACGCCTTTCTCGTAGTCGCATGATGACACGAGTTTACGACATGTTATTCAGATCTTTTTGCCTTGCTTTTATCGCTCTTTGTCCTCGTTTTTAGTGTTTTGTTATACCATATTGTTCGGTTTTACGCGCTATGTGTTTTCGCAGGTGATTTAGTG
>JAYMSL010001536.1:0-16875 GCA_036897195.1 Plantago coronopus
CATAGTGATTTGTGGAAGCCAGCTCCAGTGATATCCCAGGATGATTCGTTATATTACAAGACCTTCATTGATGACTCCACGAGAAAGGTACGGGTTTACTTTCTAAAGAACACATCTAATGCCTTGGATATCTTTAGAAATCGAAGAGCCTTTGTAGAAACCGAAACAGATCTAAAGGTCAATAATTCAAGATCTGTCAAAGGTGGAGATCATCACCCCACTGAGTTTAGCGAGTACTGTGCTGCGAACGGTATTCGGATGGAAAGGACCTTAAGAGGAACGCCGCAGCAGATTGGTGCACCAGAGGCTGACAAGGCAGATACTCAGGTCGAGGTCTCCGAGTTGATGGAGTTAGACATTTCGAACTCAGGAGGAGGCAGAACATATCAGAATGACGAGGAGGTTGTTCAAGAAGATTCACGTAAGCCATCTTCAGGTGGGAGCATGATGGCAGGAGGTGATGAGATGTTTGTTCATCAGGAACAACGTAAGCCCGCTTCAGGTGGGAACAGATTGGCAGATATTGATCATGTGATCATTCAGGACAAGCTACGTACGCCAGCTTCGGGTGGGAGCAGAATGGCAGGAGCACGTAGGAGAACGCAAATGTGTAAACATCCGTCGGTAGTTTCGCTACGGAGATCTACTAGAGACTCTGGTTCACGAGGTGAATCAAAATGTTATGCAGGAAAGGCCTTAAAGCGTAACATGTGGGTTTGGAGAGTCAGAGAGAAGGTTGATGGAAGCGAGCAGATTCTAGGAAAGAATTCTGCAGATATGCTTCAGACTTGATCAAGATGAAGATCGACACTACCAGTTACTTCGAGATGATCAAGAGTTTACGAGTTACAAGTGGCAGAGGTATATACGAGTTTTGTCTCCAGGTGGCAGATTGTTAGGAATTTGGAGTCAAAAGAGGAAAAGATTAATTAGGAGAATGATTAATTAAGGAATGGTGTGAGTAATTAGGAAAAGGAGTTGGTTTAGGAAAGTGACGTAATGGCAGTATGCCATATTGGTACCAATTCTATTTCCTAGTTCATCTCGACTTGGATTCCTACACCGTTTGGTATTTGGTTTCCTTCTTGCTTGATGAGACGCCTCTTCAATCTAAAGATGGCAGAAGGAACATCGGTGGCCAATCATCTTAATGAGTTCAATATGATAATCACCAATTGAATTCAGTTGAGATTGAATTTGACGATGAGGTTCAAGCCCTGATTTTGCTGTCTTCTTTGCCAGAAAGCTGGAGCGGCACAGTGACTGCAGTTAGTGCTTCGGCAGGAAAGGTAAAGCTAGTTTTAGCTGAGGTGAGAGATCTGATTATGAGTGAAGAAATTCGCAGGAAGGAATCAGGAGTTTACTCGGGGACAGCGACAGCATTGAGTGTTGGAAATAGGGGCAGGTCTGAAACTAAGTCGAGTAATAGAGGGCGATCGAGTTCGAGGCATAGGTCGAAGCCTAGGAAGGATAAAAGTTCGATCAGGTGCTATAATTGTGATCAGTTGGGTCACTACAGGAATCAGTGCACAGCTCCAGTGAGGGAGGATACGTCGGTGAATAATGCGACTGAGTACATCAGCGATGCACTAGTGTTGAGTGTGAACAGTCCATTAGAGGCATGGGTGTTGGATTCTGGAGCTTCGTTCCATTCGTGCAGCAACGCCGAAATAATGGAACAGTATACTTCTGGTGATTTTGGTAAGGTTTACCAGGCAGGTGGAGGGCCTCTGCAGATCATAGGAAAGGGAGATGTTCGAGTTCAAGCACCGAATGGTACTGTGATAAAATTGCGTGATGTTAGGCACATTCCTGGATTGAAGAAAAATCTGATTTCCATGGGGCAGCTGGACGATGAGGGGTTCGTCACGACCTTCGGCTGCAGTAGTTGGAAAATTGCCAGAGGAGCTTTGGTGGTAGCTCGAGGTAAAAAGGAAGGTACATTGTATATGACTTCGAATATCCAGAATGAAGTTGCTCTTGCAGGTGCAATTGATGCAGACTTGTGGCGTTGTCGACTTGACCACAAGGACAAGAAAGGGATGAAATCGCTATGGTCGCAGGAAAAGCTACCAGACCTCAAGACAGGCAGTCTTTGTGAGGATTGTATTTTCGGAAAACAGAAGAGAGTGAGTTTTTCGGAAGGTGGCATGGAGAAAGAGAAGTTGGAAATACATAGTGATTTGTGGGGACCAGCTCCAGTGATATCCCAGGATGGTTCGTTATATAACAAGACCTTCATTGATGACTCCACAAGAAAGGTACGGATTTACTTTCTAAAGAATACATCTAATGCCTTGGATATCTTTAGAAATCGGAAAGCCCTTAAAGAAACCGAAACAGATCTAAAGGTCAATAATTAGAGATCTGTTAAAGGTGGAGATCATCAGCCCACTGAGTTCAGCGAGTATTGTGCTGCGAACAATATTCGGATGGAAAGGACCTTAAGAGGAACGCCGCAGCAGATTGGTACACCAGAGGCTGACATGGCAGATACTCAGGTCGAGGTCTCCGAGTTGATGGAGTTAGACATTTGGAACTCAGGTGGAGGCAGAATTGATCAGAACGACGAGAAGGTTGTTCAAGAAGATTCACGTAAGCCAGATTCAGGTGGGAGCATGATTGCAGGAAGTGATGAGATGTTTGTTCAACAGGAACAACATAAGCCAGCTTCAGGTGGGAGCAGATTGACTGATATTGATCAGGTGATCATTCAAGACAAACTACGTACGCCAGCTTCGGGTGGGAACAGAATGGCAGGAGCACATAGGAGAACGCAGATGCGTAAACATCCGTTGGCAGTTTTGCTACGAAGATCCACTAGAGACTCTGGTTCACGAGGTGAATTAAAATGTTATGCAGGAAAGGCCTTAAGGCGTAACAGGTGGATTTGGAGAGTCAAAGAGAAGGTAGATGGAAGCAAGCAAATTCGAGGTAAGAATTCTGCAGATATGCTTCAGGCTTGATCGAGATGAAGATCGGCACTACCAGTTACTTCGAGATGATCAAGAATTTATGAGTTACGAGTGGCAGATGTATATACGAGTTTTGTCTCCAGGTGGGAGATTGTTAGGAATTTGGAGCCAAAAGGAAAATAACTAATTAAGGCAGGTGCCTTGTTAGTAGGTTTACAAAAGGGAAAAGAAGAATTAGAGTTCAATTAGGAAAAGGTCAATTTCCTAATTCCATTCTAATTAGTTCTCTTGTTTAGCCTTTACTTCTATTCCTAACAGGATTGGGAATCAGTGAATTTCTCAACTATATATACCCCTCTAGTGGCCATTGTAATTCTTGTACTCTACTCAACCAGAGAATATAGCAGATAGCTAAATAGCTCAAGAGCAGTAAGTCTAGAGCAGTTTAGTATAGATCCTAGACATTGATAGAGTAAAGACAGTTGGTCAGTTGTTGTGGGTTGAAGTTGTATCCCTACAATTCTCTCACTGTTTAGTGGAATCATGGCTTGGTAGTGCCCCCAGACGTAGTCAGATTGACGAACTGGGTAACCAAATTTTTGTATATTTTCTCGTCCCTGGTTTTCTTTATTCATTCGTTATCCCCATAGGTTTGCAGCTTATTTCCCAACAAGATGTAGTGCAGCTGTTAGTTCTTCAAACCACTGCGCAGTTCATACACTGCTCAATTCAATCTTTAGATGGTACATGGAAATGTTTTATGACCTTTGTGTATGCTCCTAATCAACCTGAACAGAGAAGACACCTTTGGAAGGACTTGACTAATATCAGCATGCAACTTAAAGGACCTTGGTGGATTGCTGGTGACTTCAATGTTGTCTTAGATAATACTGAAAAACAAAATAGAGAGGGGACTGTTTATGATGTTGGGGAGGAATTGAGTAGCTGGATTAATGCTTGTGGACTTATGGATCATCAATTTGCTGGTCCTCTGTTTACTTGGACCATTAATCATGTTTTCTGCAAGCTTGATAGGGTTCTTATTAATGGTGATTGGATAGATATGAACAAAGAGTCTGTGGTTGAATTCTTACCCCCTGGTATGTCTGACCACTCCCCTAGCATCACGAAGATTTTTCCTGGTCATGGCAAAAGAGCCATTCCTTTTAATTCAAAAACATTTGGGCTCATGATGACAAATTTACTGAGATTGTTAAGCAGAACTGGGAGATTCCTATTAATGGCTGCAAGATGTTCCAAGTTGTGCAGAAACTGAAACATATGAAGAGAGATTTCAAGCACTTAAATGCCAGGAAATATCAAGATCTTGAAAAAACAGATGGAGAACAAGATGTTGGAGTTGCAGAACTTACAACTCATCCAACTTCAAGGCCCATCCAAGTCATTGATCAAACCATTCTGAGAACTCTCAAGGAGGAACATGATGCTCTATTCAAACAATGGGAGGACTTGATGTTTCAAAAAGCCAAAGTTGATTGGTTGAAAGATGGTGATAGAGGATCCAGACTTTTTCATCAAAAAGTTAAGGCTAGAAGAAGATCCAATTCTATTAATCTTTTGTATAATTCTGCTGGAGTTGCTTTGACAAAAAGAGACCATATTGTGTAGAACATACTTGAATTTTACACTGCTTTATTTGGTACCCAGAGAACTGTTACTCCTTTGGATGCTAGTGTGATGCATAATGGTAGTTTGATGTCCAGTGAAGATAATCAGCATCTTCTTGCCAATTTTACCAATGTGGAAATCAGGAAAGCTCTTGGATGTATGAGTGATTATAAGTCCCCAGGTCCCGACGGCTTTAATGTCTACTTTTACAAGAAAAGTTGGGACATCACAGGTCCTCTCGTTTGTGAAGCTATGAGAGAATTTCAAAGCTCAGGTAAAATGTTAGCACAAGTTAATGATGCTGCGGTGTGTCTGATCCCTAAGACAAGCAATGCTTCGTCCATCTCTGATTTCCGGCCCATTACTTGTTGCAATATTTTGTACAAATTGATCACCAAGGTCCTCACTTCCAGGTTCCAAATTATCATCCCTAAGCTGATCAACATTTGTCAAAATGCTTTTGTTCAAGGTCGTGATTTATTCCAGAATATTCATCAAGCTAGAGAGTTGATCAAACACTACAACAAGAACACTTCACCAAAATGTATGTTGAACATTGACTTGAAGAAAGCTTATGATACTATTAGTTGGGAGTTTCTTCAACAAGTTTTATCTCATTTGAATTTTGATGGTAAAGTGATTCAATGGATAATGGCGTGTGTCACTTCTGCTCGATTCTCTTTTAATGTCAATGGGGCTCTTGAAGGGTACATCCATGGGAAGCAAGGATTGAGACAGGGCTGTCCCCTTTCCCCTTACCTCTTTGTTTTATGCATGGAGTATCATTCCAGACTTCTTGCTGACAGGGTTTCCAAAGCTTAGAAGAAATTTCAGTATCATTCCAGGTGTGCAAAGGTTAAACTGGTCTACCTTTGCTTTGCAGATGATCTTCTTCTTTTCTGCAGAGGGGATGTGGATTCACTGAATAATCTCAAAGCCACTCTGGAGTCAGGCCTACAGATCAATTTCCAAAAGAGTATTATGTTTCTGGCTGGTGTTAAAGATGAGGTGAAACAGCAGATGTTTAATTTTCTGGCTGGTGTACCTTTGAGTCCTAGCAGGTTGCAAGTACATGAGTATGATGGCTTACTGAAAAAATTACTTGGCAAAATCCAAGCCTGGGGAGCTAAGAAAATGAGCTATGCTGGTAGACTTGAGTTGGTGAAATCAGTTTTGAATAGCATCTGAAACTTCTAGAGTAAAGTCTTTATTTTTCCCAAGGCTGTTATTAAGAAAATTGTCCATACTTGCAGAAGCTTCTTGTGGTCTGGCTGCAACACTAGTAAGAAAGCCCCTGTTTCCTGGGCCCAAGTCTGTCAACCATTTATTAATGGAGGTCTGAACATTAAGGAGGTTTTAGGCTGGAATAAAGCTTTCCAGTGCCTAATGATTTCTATCTTAGCTCAGGAAAACAGACCTCAAACTATTTGGACGGATTGGGTGAAACAGTACAAACTGATTGGCCATGACATTTGGAATGTGGTTCCAAGAAGAACAGACTCTAACTGGTGGAAGCATCTTCTCCAAGTTAGAGATTTTATGAAAATCAATGTTGCTGATTATGCTCAAGTTTTTAGTAATCTGGAGGATTCTGAAGTGATGAAACTCATGTATAAATTGTTTGTTCCTGACTTCCCTGAAAATGCTTGGACCTCCATTGTTTGGAATGGCTTATCTACACCAAGGGTATCCTTTTTCATGTGGTTTCTCATGCATAGAGATTATCTACTAAGGTTAGATTATTCAGATTTGGAATAGGGGATGATAATCTGTGTGCTCTATGTGGTTTGAGTCCTGAATCTTGCAGTCATTTGTTTTGCAGCTGTCCTAAAACACTTCCTATTATGTCTCAAATTATGAATATTTTTGGTGTTAGGTCAATGTGTAGGGATTTGAATGCTTGAAAATTTAAATTCAGTTCTTCTCAATTCCAGAATTCTCACGTGTATAAACTCATAGCTGCTGTTTTCTCTTCCATTTGAGACATAATAGGAAGTGTTTTAGGACAGAGCTGCTGTATTTGGCTGCAGAGAAATCTTGTTATCTATGAAAATAAAAACTGGAATGAAATGCAAACTCTTCACTTGATTGTATCTAATCTGATTGACATGATTCAACTCCAATTAAGTAAGAAAGGGCCTCATAGATATTACAGGAAGCTTTTGGATGATCTGAGGGCTCTGCAGAGAAGGATACATGGTACTCATTGGTATGATACCATCAGTTCTGAAATGGTATAAAATGGTAATCTGCTGCTCCCTCCCTGTTCCTGTTAGTAAGTATTTGTCTTCTATTGTGAGTTTGCTTTGTGGTTATGATGTCATACTTGTTTGATCTCTTCTACTTTGCTGAGTTTGTGAGGACCTTGTCAAGTCTCTGTTGGTTCATACTGAGGACATCTTCTGAAGATCTTGTATCTTAAGATACTAAACTGAGACTGCACTAGCACTCATGGCTTTCATTAATTTCCCCTCAGATGACTAACAAGGAGAAAATTGCTTCTCTATACCTCTTTAGCCTTGGCTTACCTCACTTTTCTTGAGGTCTGACATACTAGGCGAGAGGTAGGGGTTAGTGATGGCTTGGGGGTTTTTTCCTTGGGTGTAGACCTTGGTTTAAGCCCCTGAGGCATGTACTACCAGCTTTGCCTTGACTTGGATCTTGCAGGGGACTTGGAGTAGTAACTGCTTAGTAGTAACTTGGGTGTAGACCTTGAGAACCTTTGCTTGTTCTGCTTCTTGGTTCCCCTTTGCGAAGTTGTTTTGATCTTTCTATTATGGCATTATAGACATGGGCTTCCTTCACTCTAGTGGCTATGTATTTACCCTGACCCTTCTTCTTGTTTGCTTTGGCTTGGAAAACCTGGAAGACTAAGCTTGCTTAGTTCTTTTCAGAGGGGTCAGTTGAAAATTATAATGTAGAATAAGGATGGGCCGGAGTGGCATTTTTTTGCCTGGAGTTAGGCTCCCCTAACATTTTCCTTGCAACTTCTCACTTTGATTCCTAGAGATGGGGCTTAGGCCTTATCTTTTCAGTGGAGTTGGTTGAATATTGTGTTATAAGAGTGGGCTTGGAGTAAGCTTGTCTGTTTGACATTGAATTTCCTTCTCCTGTTTGGAATGATCAGAAGATCTCACATTCTTTGAGGTCATGTTGCTGGTGACCTCACTTTTATTTCAGTAAATTTCAATTTCTTGCAAAAAAAAAAAAGAAAAAACTCAGGCTACTGAAACTTCTTTCAGTATGCCATCTCAGGCTGTTGATCCAACTCAGGTTGTCAGCACTTCTGCTGATGACAGAATTATACTAAGTCCTGTTGTACCTCTTTCATCCATTCAGGTTAAGGAGGGAATGCTTAATGATGAAGTCTTAGCTCCTATGCCTATTTCAGTCATTTCACCTTCCAGTCAACCCAACTCAACTGCCTCAGAAGGAAGTAGTCAGGCCACAAATGACTTTTATGATGCTGCAGAGGTTGAGGAAGGTGACTTCTTTAAGATGACCAAAGAAAGGCGGATGGAACTTGTTCTGTCCATGTATGAACAGGTTGAGAGCTTATCAATGGTGAACGAACACATTGATGTAAATATTGAACAAGCTACATGCCAAACATCAAAAAGAAGGAGACACATTTTGGCTGACCAACCTGAGGAGCTGGAAGAAGAAGTAGCTCAGGGAGATGACAGTGATGAGATCAACACTGAAGAATATCTCAGGATGGTGGATGAAGTTTATATTGAAGAGGAGATTCAATCTGATGTACTTGGTGATCCTACAATGGAAGAATTGCAGTTTTCGTCTAACTTGTAAGAAGACAAGTCAAAGGTGGACTTACAACCAATGGCCAGGTTTATCAGAAATCTCAAGTCTCAGAAGATCCTAGATGATTGCAGGACTGAGCTCAGGAAGAGGAAGTACCCTGATGTTTACTGGAGAGGTTACAAGACTTTGGCCAACTGGATAAGGGAGATCAGAAGAGTAAGGGCAAATCATCCTGGTATGGAGTACGTCTTTAATACTCAGTACTGGTGGGCTAAGCCTGAAATGCTATTGTTTAGTGAAAGATTCCCTGTTCAGCTTGCCCTGAATATGATTGAAGTTGGTATCCTGCTGACTCTTGAGGAAGTGACTGAATTCAAGAAGATGGGTAACTTTGACCTGAAGATAAGGAAAATACCTTCCCCTCCCAAGTTCAACTGGAGTAGCAAGAACAAGAATGAACTCATCAGTGGGCTATTTACATATCCAGGTGCTCCTGTTAAAACATCCAAGTGGAAGAGGATGCAACTGAGCCAGAATGAATATGAAGATGATATGGCCTGGGTTAGAAGGATCTTCAAAAATAATGGTTTTTCTGAGGAAGAACTTCAGGCCAGATGGCTTACAGGAAGATACCTTTATGTCCTGAAGTGGAAAAAAAGGAACCCTAGTGATTCTGTGCTGCATTGCTGGAGGAATGGAAGAAGAGTTGAGAAATATTTCATCTGGACTTATATGCTTTATGAGAAGTTCTTAAATGATGTTCAGGATGAACTCTTTTCTAACAATACATTGCTTTTGTAGACTCAGGCTAGCAATATAGACTGGTTTTGTAACTCCTTGTTACTTTTCATTTAAATAAAACTTTTTGAGCTGATCTATTATCAGTCTCCTATCCTATGCTTGTCTTTGTTTATCCTTGCTTTGTGTTTTGTATCCATCATCAAAAAGGGGGAAATTGTTAGACTGATTATTTCTTAGGATTTTGATGATGATACATTTTTAGTAGTAGATTGATAACCTCTAATACTAAGCTTTCTCAGCTTAAGTCTGTAAAGGTGGTATCAAGTCACTTTGTGTTTTTCAGGCTAACTTGTATGCACAGGTTAAGGTTTGTTTTTCAGGCTGAAGTGACAAATCAGGCTGAGGACCACAGTTTGAAGATTCAGGCTGGAAATCGTCTTAGCATACATCAGGCCATGATGCACATCTGTTTGGTCAGGCTGACTCTGGCTCAGGGTGGAAAATTCTATCAGAAGACAAATCAAGACTTTACCAAGATTTCTTGAAATGACTTCAGTGTTAAGGCTAAAAAAGTTGGATTTGATTTCGGGCTGACTTTTGTGGTTGGTGACCTTCCTGAAACAGGATCCAGTGGTCCCGCACAACTTGACAAAAGTTGTTGAAGCTGCTCAACAAAGTCTTTGCAAGTACAAAGGTTGTCAGAGGTTCAAATGGGATATGTATTCGATGTGTCTAACGGACATTAAATGTGTCTACTGGTCATATTTGGATCTCCTCCTATAAACACTTCTTCAATAAATACCTCCTCAAGCTGATTGAAGAAGTGTTGGAATTTCTCAAATTCAGAAAGCATACAAGCATCAAATATCCAAGCCAAGTTCATCACCAAATTCATAACTTAGCTGCAGATATTAGCTTAGAGAAATTATCCAATCCTTGTAGCCTGTTCTATTCTCTCACCAAGCAGAACGAAACCAGATCAATCCTTACTACCAGTTTGGTGTAAGAAGCAACAAAGTAACTTCTCTGTTTGAGGTGAAAAGTTGTGGTAACATTGGAGAGTACTTATGAAGGATTAAGGAAATCTAGTGGAGAGTGGAGACTACCTTCTATATTTATTTGAGGTGAAAACACTCGAAAGTTACTTGAGGTTAGCATAGGTTTGCTGTAATCCCTTGAGGGAAGTTTACTATTTTGTAGTTAGCTGTTGGCTGTAAAAGATCTACAAGTTCTAGTGAATTCCAGGCTTGAATAGCCGAAGTGGATTAGTGGAGGAATTACGCCATTCTCTGATACCACTATAAGTTGATGTGTTCTTTACTTTACTTTGCATATCATTTCACACTGAACACAAACACACTTTACACACACTGATTGATTTCAGGACGAGCTCTTTGAGTTCAGGCTGACACTGGTCAGGCTGAGAAATCTATTCGCTGCATTACTAACTCTGTTGAGAGCCTGAACAGTCTCTTGCTTTGTTTAGCTTGCGATTGTTTTTAAAAGTCTATTCACCCCCTCCCCCTCCTCTAGACTTTTATCTATTACTCTCAGGGACCAACATACTTTTTACATTCCCTATTAATATTTTAATTAAAATTAATGTTTCTCCGGAAAGAGACGGAGGAAGTAACTTATTTCCAAAGAAAAATACCTTGCATTAGTTACCAATTCTAAATTGAAGTTCAAGGTGTTCAATTATAGTTAAATATCATAAATATACATTTATAAAACTTCTAAAGTCATATTAATTACTGTCTATGGCTAGTCAAATATAAGTAGTTGATAAAATTATCCAATCATAGAAAATTTAATTCTAGTCTTAATTATAGTTTATATAGTAAAAGTGTCGATAAATAGATACGGGTTTCACCTTACTTATAGAATAAGCAATGGCAAAATTTACCAATCTTTACCTATTGCAGAGAGTGACGCACAGACATGAAAACGTCATCCCTCCAATGGAGCTAAAGAAATCTGTGAAGGCACTGATTACAACGCAAAACGAGTTTCCAAAACATGAGCACAGCTCAAATCTCGAAGCTGCATACATTCATTTTTTGTTCAGATCAGTCATGAGGTAATAAACTGATTAGTCATAAGCCAGCCAAGCTAGCAGGGCAGGACAGAACAGACAGCATTAAGATCCAAACCTCATACGTGTCGAAATGACTTCGTCACTTGAACATTGAGTCTTCAGCCCTTTATGTAACAAACTATGCACATATATCATCCATCGGCAGAAAGATAACATACACGCACCGCCATCTCCTCTTTCTCCCATCATCATCTTCTCCGCAATTGCCTGACAATGCCAAAACCCATCGTCTAATCCTCCTTCTCATCCCTTCCTTTCTCCCTTTTCTCCTTCTACTTTACAACCTCCGTTTTGTACTTAATGTTTACCTTTCTCTGATCGAATTACAGATGACTAATTCTTTATTCGAATAATAATATATACCCATCCATCTGCCTAGCTAGTATAAATAGTAGTGCTATATTTAGCATAGTGAATCTACATCGAGAAAATCAATTAACTATGGGGAGAGTCAAGCTGCAGATCAAGAAGATTGAGAACACAACAAATAGGCAGGTCACGTTTTCCAAGAGAAGGAATGGTCTCATCAAGAAGGCTTATGAGCTTTCTGTACTTTGCGATGTTGATGTCGCTCTGCTTATGTTCTCTCCGTCCGGGAGAGTTAGCATATTCTCCGGAAACAGAAGGTAATTACTTAATTAACTCTTTTCTTTTCTTTTCTGTTACATAAAAACAGACGAGCGAGCTTTTGTTATGATGGTGAGATTATCGAATTTAAGTATGGTATTATTTCTCTGTAGCATTGAAGAGATTATGGCAAGATATGTGAATTTACCAGAACATGAAAGGGGGAGGTATGGTTGCTTGAATTCAAATATAAATTACTAATCTATTTAATTTCATTTTTAATATTAGCTAGGTCTTATGTTGTTTTGTACAATCTTCTGATTCATCTTTTCTTCATTTGATCCATGCAACAACAAAAGGCTACAAAACCAAGAGGTAAATACAAAATCTCATGACTGCGTTTTGATGAAATTCCACCTCATGACTGTTCGGGCATACATTAATTTTGCATTTCAAGTTCGAACTCGTAGAAAACTATGAAATTTAGTAGTTTCACCATTCACATATATTGCGTAGCTGATTAAGATTTACTCTTCTAATTCTGGCAGTATCTTCAGAGGGCTCTCGGGAAGTTAAAATCTGAAACAGATCGAACATATCAAGCTGCACCAAGGTACATGAAGATGTCCCAACTCAGATGCTATATTTACATCTTTCTTTCTTTTATGCATCAAAATTGAACTTCTTATTTTTTGGTGTTCTTGAACGCACATTAAATTTAAACAATTCTTTTTGGAAAGTAAATAGATCATGTTCTTTATTCTCTTGTAGCTATTCGGGCAACAGTCCAGGCTGCGTGCTTGATCCTCAAATGGAGGTATGCTTCCATCATATATATGCTTGAACTTCATACTTGATTTGAACAAGAACTATATATGAATTATGATCATGTATCTAAACTATACGAAATTGTTCAGGAAATTCAACAAGAACTTATCAAATGTAGGTGCCAGATTGAGGAGCAAGATAAAAGATTAAGGTAAGTAATCATTGACTTATTGTGGTAAGTTAATAAAGCTCAGGCAGTACATGGTGACACGAATACCTTACTTGCATCTTTTATATCCGTGTTGTAGAATGTACGAAGGTGATCTTTCTCAGATTACTACAGTGTGTGAGGCTGAGTATAGAGAGCATATCCTAGAGGAAAACCTCAGGCAGGTCAGGGTGCGCAAGGTAAGTTGTTATCCTGACAATGGTACACAAAGTTAGTAATTGGTTCACCACGCCTGAGAAATCCGTTTGTTGTTTTCTCCAGCAAACTCTTCAAGATCAATATCACTCTCCTGGTGGACAAGCGATTTCACAGGTATCATGAACTCTTGAAGCTCATATCATTTGTATTTTTCATCAGCATAATCGTTTCCAAGGGCCTTCGAGAAACAAGAGGGCTTACATAGAAATCATAAACCAGAGAACTGACGTCGTTGTAATAACAACATTATTGTAACACTCAAGTATTATTTGTGATTATATTTCAGGTGAATTTGGCATCAGATACAACAGATATAGATGTTTTAGCTGCAAGAAATGCTGACAATATATTGGATTGGCTCCCACAGAGAGATCCACAAGTCCAAATCCTGAATTTTTTGGACTCCAATGGCTTATTTCCTTTGAGGTTAATACATAAGGAATTCTTCACTATATTGTTGTTGCACTGGTTAAAAATATATAGTACTACTAGTATCTTATATCAGAATTATCCCAGAGACTTTATTCCAGTGCATTTCTCATCCTTCATAGTTTAGATCATAGAAATGTTACACAAATTCTACACTAGTTACGCAGAATGTGAATTATTAATGGTTGATTTGAAAGCTCGTAAATATTAACATGATGAATTGTTGCCTTGTAGAGACGAGCCACAACGGATAGACATGTTGCCACCACCTCAGAGTCTCCTTCAAGCCTCAAATCTGAACGTTACTAATCATCTGAGTACAAGCAGGAGAATTGAAGACGATGCTCAACGGCCTGAATATAGTCAAGTGATTGATGTCAATCTTTCACCATGGTCGGATTTATATCCGACAGGTTCATCACCATACTATAATTTGTAATGTGGGAGTCATAGCTACAAGAGAGAGTATAATATAAGACCTAAATAGGTGTTTCAAGACATTAGATGAGACAGATAGATTTATACTAGTAGAAGAAATAAAGCCAAACATATAGCATGTATCTCATACAAGCCTGTTATTGCAGTTTTACATTGTACTAATCCATTTCAAATAGTACTCATTTACTTGTTGCATGATGTCTACCATTTGGATGGAGCATGACATGGAAGACATAATAGTTAATAATAATAATAAAGCGAATCACACGGTAACCACTAATAAACTCCTGAAAACAACTCAAAGCTTGACAAGTGTTTTAGGGTTAAGTTTTTGTTTAGTTTTTTCTTTTTATTCAGTAATTCTAGAACACTTGTCTAATTCTGCTGTGTTTTTAAGGGTACGTGTAATCTCATTCAAATGCTAGAAATAGAACAACGACTAATTTGATCTGCAGCTTAACAAAATTGAAGAATGCTAGTAACAAGCAACCACTGGGAAAACAAACCTGCAATCAAGCCTCCGTGTTTGATCGGTTAGCTCGTGATAGTTGATTGAGATCATAACTAAAACTAATCTTTAGAGTGCCTAATCAAAGATGAGGAAACCAAGTTCGACAATATACATCTTCAGTCGATCAATAATCTTCGTTGTGTAAATGAACTAGGGCACCATTTTTCAATGGAGAAATCCAATTTCTAAACGGCCCATATAATATTTCTCTCCACATTATGTTTTAACCAGGCCCAAGCAAATATCTGATACCCAATTTTAATGGAAAATTGCAATGAAGTACAATTTGGATTCCACTTTCAGGATCAATACCATTATGCCTATTGATGAATGAATATCAAGTTTTCACCTAAAAAAAAATCTCCAAGATACATAATAATAAATGTTATCTAATTGTGACTTAATTATAAAGGGGTTAATTACTTACTCTGATGACTAAATAATTGATTGTGCATAATCTTTTACTTCTATTGAACCTAAATTAATTACTGATTAATTAAATATTAACTTTATATAACAGCTATACATATTTTATACTTAGTCAATTAATTAGTAATTAATTATATATTGACTGATCTATATATCATCTCATGTAACTATATCATGTAAGTAGTGTCGTAACAAGTGATATAACTAGCTAGTTTTAATGTAACTGTTATGTATGGTCCAGCCCAAGAAGAAATGAATGGAAGGCCCAATCGACAATCCCGCAGCCCAACTTGGTTGTCAGATTATGTACTTAATTAATTATCTTCTGGATAAGTTAATACAGTTAAGATAAGTTGTATTAGGAAGTTATTAACAGATAAAGTTTATCAGTTACAACAGCCACGTTTGTAAACGGCTGTCTAGAATAGGCTATATATATCAGTGATTGTCATGTAAGAAAGATCATCAGATTAATAAATCAATATTTCTACATTCTCATATTTCTAAGGAGTGTTTGAATTCTCACGAACTCAAAAGGATTCTGCTACTAATATCCAGTTTCTATCATTGGTGCTTTCATCCTGAGCACTCATGCCACCTAAACCCGCAACCCAATCAGTTGACGAAATTGCCGCAAATGTCGCCGATAAACTTGAACTGGCTGATTTGCCGGCAAAACTCGAAGCCATGGAAGATCGCTTAGCACGAAACCTCGCTCAACAAATAGAAGCCATGAACTCGGGTGTGCTGGAATTGCGCAATCAACTCCCATCAAAAAGGTCCTCTACCCAGTCACATAATTGTCCACAAGACTCTGCCAATCCCAACTCTACTCCAAATAACCAACATTCAACTTCACAATTCACATCCAACAACCCAAACAACAGCAAAAGTCACACTCACTCTGATTTCTCAAGCACAAATTCAGTAAACAGAGCCCCAAAAATTCATTTAACACCATTCAATGGATCAAACCCCCTGGATTGGCTGTTTCAAGCCGATCAATACTTCACTTTATATCATGTCCCTGTAGAAGAACGTTTGAACTATGTATCATTCTTTAATTATGCAAGGAGATGCATTAAGTTGGTTTAAATGGTTACATAATAATCACCTTTTAACCACTTGGGAAGCATTCACGCGATCTTTGGAGTTGAGATTTGGTCCTTCATCCTTCGAAAATCACAAGGCTGCCCTCTTCAAGTTGCGTCAAACTGGGACAATTACAGAATATCAGGTGGAATTTGAACGACTCAACAACTGCGTGGTAGGACTCTCTGCCGACACAATCCTGCAATGTTTTATTTCAGGACTGAAGTTAGAAATATAACAAGAAATGGCAGTACACCATCCACATTCAATTTCACATGCAATTGGACTCGCGAAGTTAATTGAAGAAAAGTTGACTATGAGTCGTAGCAGGCCTTTTTACCGACCTCAAACACCTTATGTACCAAAGCCACCCACACCAACAACAAATCTTCCCTTATTACCAACACCTACACCAACAGCACCTCCACACCCAAACCCACTACCCATAAGACGTTTAAGTAATGTCGAACTTCAACAAAGACGAGCAAAAGGCCAATGCTTCAATTGCGAGGAAAAATTTGCTCCAGGTCACAAATGTAAGAAACCACAATTTTTAATTCTTTTGGCAGATGACGTACCTGAATTAGAACCTGTTGAACCATTTGAGGTAGACCATGGCAGCCTCCCTGTATATGATAATCCTTCCGAACCAGCAGAACAAATTCACCTTTCATTGGCCGCCTACTTGGGGTTACAATCTCCACAAACCTTGCGTGTTGCTGGAAAAATTTCAGGGCATTCCTTTATAGTTTTAATTGACTCCGGAAGCACACATAATATTCTTCAACCCCGAATTGCGGAATTCCTTAAGCTTCCAATTCTTGCCAATTCCCAATTTCCAGTGATGGTTGGTAACGGTGACTTCTTGACCTGCCAAGGACATTGTAATGATGTATCACTGAATATACAAGATCAGAAATTCACACTGCCATTTTTGGTCTTACCGATTCAAGGCGCTGACATTGTTCTCGGAATACAGTGGCTCAGTACTCTTGGTGAAATAGAAGCAGATTTTTCTGTTCCAGTAATGTCTTTCTGCCACCAAGGATCTCTTGTGCGCCTACAAGGT
>JAYMSL010001537.1:0-16875 GCA_036897195.1 Plantago coronopus
TTGTTGTTGAGATTCGCCAAATATGTTTCGTTGCACTCATAAGATCGGCACTTTTTTTAGACGGGTGGTTTTCACTAGTTAGGAGTTTTGGAATCGTATATTGTGCAAATCTTTTGCATTCTTGTAAATGACTACAGTGATCGATTAATACAATTTTATCGTTTGAAAAAAAATATAGTCAAATCATCATAATTTTTTGTAATAAATATGTCCACATTTTCTAAGTCACCATCTCAATAAGTGTTTGTATTATTGAATTGGTGAGATTTATGTAACTACATATGTTTAATTACTCAAACATATGTTTACTCAAGGTTGGAAGAAAGAATTCATTTTGCATTGTTCGGAGAAAGTATATACATTTTACAAAACTTCTCTTAGTTAATGTACCGACCGTCATTCCATTCTAAAACAAGTGTTCAACTACAGTATTCTTCGACGTTTGATAAAGTTGTCCCTGTTATGAATTAAGTTTTATGTAAGTCAACTTTTGGGGAAATAAATTATTTTCCAAACTCAACTTATTTGATGTGTAAATTTAAAGTATACACTATACACACTCAATACGAATTATACCGATCTGGTCTGAATTGAGTACGTGATCTTAAATTTAAGTTGAGAATAATAAAATTATATCCAATTTTCATTTGAGAAATAAATGAGACAGTTATCTTGGAATGGATGGATCATTTGCAGGTTACAGGCGTCGGATTGGATCACATGCCGACACAGGTTGTCAGACTCCGTGTCTCAGCCG
This sequence comes from Plantago coronopus, assembly GCA_036897195.1. Classification (NCBI taxonomy): domain Eukaryota; kingdom Viridiplantae; phylum Streptophyta; class Magnoliopsida; order Lamiales; family Plantaginaceae; genus Plantago; species Plantago coronopus. Next base: position 758 of record JAYMSL010001537.1, read on the forward strand.
CGAGTGGCGGTGGCGTGTGGTTGCACAGCTGGCTGCACAGGTTGGTTGAACAGTTGCTTAATCTACTCCACCTCGACCATATACATGTTGCACAAATATTAATTAAGGACGTCTAGCTGTCTTATCTTGTCAAGATATAAAATATTTTATGGAGTACATTTTATTTGAGATCTTGGAGTATAATAAATATTCCAGAAAATACAGATAAAATGTATGGTTTAAATTAAAAGTACTAATTAATGACCTCTTTTGTTGACAATATGAGGCTTAAGTGAATATACTCATGTGACCTTTTTTTCCATTTGTCATGAAATTGTGGGCTGGAAATGTGTATGTGGTGGTACATATTAGTGTATAACATGAGGATTGACATTTATCTTAAATTTCAAAATTCATAATATCTTTTTGACTTTAATTTTATCTAATTTTTTCTAATCACTCGTTTACTTTTGAAAAAAAAAAAAAACCACTACTAGTCCATGTCTGTGATGAAACTTTTCATTATTAATTTCCTGAAAGGTTATTGTTCGGTTGAATATATTGTAAAATTGTATTTGAAAAATTATACCATAAATTGGACTTACATAAATAGCATTAAAGACAACTCATCTTAGTTGTGAAATTGTAACGTGTGAAAACACGTTCCTGATCAGTATCGGATAATATAATTAATAATTAATTAATCATGCAGATTATCTCAACAAATTACTATGGTGATTAGGAGAAATGTTCTAAGTTCCATCTTATAATCATTCAAGTCTTGAAGTTATCAAACTTGATGCATACTGTGAATGAATCGTCTTAGACGAAAACAATGGAGAAAGGGTCTAGATTAATTAGCTGCCTCAGTTACATCAAATTAGGATGATGAGGAACTTATCAAAAACTTCAAATGGACGTTATTCGTAAGAATTACAATTTACAACTAATAATAACGTGAGATTCCGTTCAATTTCATCCGATAATTTCGAAAGTGAACTAAATGAATTTTAATTGAATTGAATTTATTTTAAGTATAAGTTTCACCTACACAAATTTTATCTTAATTGAATAAATTTGAAGTGAACTGAACTGAAATTAATATAATTGAAATTAGGTTAAACTGAATACCAAAACTCAGTTATGTTACCATCAGATGAAAGTAGTGGTGGATTAGTACGGGGAAAATATAATTATGGGGTCCATTAGTTAACAAGCAAGTGGGCAGTTTGACTGGCTTATTATTCAAAATCAGTGCCACATGATTTGCGTTGCCAATCAAATTTGACACGATTTAATTACTAAGTTAATACTTTCGGACTAGCTTCGATGCACCATACGGTTACAGATTGACCAAGTTACCAGTTGTTTTTACCTTTTACCTGCTGGTATATGGTTAATGGTCAAGCACTCAAGTTTGTATATTGAAAAAATCTCAATCATCTCCATTTAGGCTGGCTTTTTACCTAATATTATAAGATATTAAGATGAGGTGTGAAATAATGTAAGGTTGCAGCATGAACTGTTCCAACTAAGGTAGGATGGTTGACTTGGGTATGTCAATTAGTGCTAATGATTTTCACTAATCCAAACCTCTTTTTTCTGTTCGAGTTTACAGATAGGCTCGGTTTAGCAATACTAGTAACTGATGAGTCAGCTAGTAGCCGATAGCTTGCAAGTTATAACATAACTTAGCTCAGAATCATCAGATTGGCATCTCTCTGTCTACACTGTTAATGAGTAGCATACAAACAGCTAAAAATATTACTTCCACAACTGTTGCACGTAACTGTTCTCGTCTTGCTTGTTTCATAACTTCAATTGACTGGTTGGAATAACATATAAGGGAGGAACTAAGTAATGAAACCGAAAGCTCCATGTGGTTTGAGTACTCGAACAAAAACTTGATCTAATGGTGCTTGATAGCTAAGCGAAAATGCAGGGAAAATGTGCATATTGACATTCACAAAATTTCTGGGGAATGCAGGGATTGGTATATGAAGTTGCTGCATAGTTTTGTCCCGGTTATTGAAGTAAGTGGCTGCAGAACAAGCTAACTTACTACAAATGATTAAGATGAATCTGTCAGGACATGCGGTGGATCATCTGATACTGCTGATTGTTGGAGTATCTGGAACTAACGATTGTTGCAGATCTAAACATTACACCCCATGCATCAGTTTCCACTTGCATCTTCATTATCATCCTGGATGATAATCCACACATAAGCTTCAGTCCGAAGAGATTATGAATAATTATATTCGCGGTAGTATTGTGTTATGGGCCATAATTCAGTTGCAAGGCCCAAACGTCAGCAAAAGGCTCCAAATTGGCATCAAGACTATGTAATGATACTTAGTCAAACCTGAAGAAAGATTAGTATATGCAGTATGTGTTAGATAGTTAGTATAATAAAATATTATACTATCTAATCTATAATTAGTAGATAGCAGTTAGTTATTGCATGGATAAGGATGTACAGTTAATGTATAACTGTGCAACCGGAAGCATATCTATATAAGAACCTGTTGTAACTTGTAATTGGCAATGAAAAAGTATTCCCATTCCAGTAATCATCTTCTTCTCATCTACATTCTGGAGAGTTTCGGATTCACTCTAGAACAAAGGATCCAACTTAATCTATTACCTTAACATATTGATACATAACATGAGGCCTAGAAGAGTAGAGTTGCACAAGCTAACACCATTCGTCACATCAGTGATCATAGTAGTATTGGAAGTTACAGAAAATAAAAAATACCGATGCAAATTGAAACATCTCAAACACACAGTGTCCTGTTTTGAAAACAGAACATCTGAGACTAAAGAAAAATCTAATGTAAAATGAAATTAAGGCTGTAGCAATGAAGGAAGTAGTTACCTGCATGGCTGCATGTGCTGAGTTTAGGAAATGTCAGAAATGATATCTTCGGGCCGGGTTCACCAACAGACCAGCTATTGAGTTGGAGAGGTTCCCCAGCAGATAAATGAAGAAGAGAAACATCTGCAGGAAATCAATTTCGTATCTAGGTTAACCATAGACTTTAAATTACATATGTTCATCGTGTAGGCTTATACTTGGTACCTGCAAAGCAGTTCCAAGTGATAGATAGATCATGGATATTAGTATATTTCAAGAGAAAATAGAAGAAATTTGGCAATTACAGCAGATACAGGGAGGAACTTCATGCAGTTTCCAGGGTGACCGACATTAATAGAATCAAACAATCGAACATTATAGTTTAAATAAACAGATTATTTGAGATTTAGTCATACATATTAAAATCGTCGCTTGTAATGATCTCTTGTTCAGCAGCTGTGCAATCAAACTCGAACTTGAACTGAAGTGCAGGTACTTTGGGAAGGAACGGTTAGATATTATAGTATATATATATGCCAATAACTATTTGAGTTGTGCAATTGAGTTTAATTTATTCAATTGAGCTCAGATTTAGGGACTAATTTGAAAATATTCAATAATTAAATTACAAATATACAATTCATATTCCATACAACTCTTTCAATCTATCAAATTTCTCCTTTATTTTCACTAAACTTTTATAATCTTAGTATGTCAAAATACGCTTACCCAAACATAAATCTGATTTCATCAAAATAATCTTTTCGTTAATATCTACGATTCGACACCATTAATGGAAATGTTTCGACAACATTTTGTTTCTAAAGAATAGTCGAAACTTACCCAACTTTATATAAAAAAAAAACCTTATTTTATTAGGTCATAAATTATATTTAGTTTTAAAATAAAAACACAAAATAAAGAAAAATATAAAATATTATAGAAAGATGCCACAATAACACGCGTAGTGTTCGAACACGCTACGCGTGTTATTATGGCACTTTTTATGAAATTTATTTTATTTATTTATTTATTTTTTGTTTTAAAACTAAATTTAATTTATGATATAATAAATTAATTTTTGTAGAGAATCATTAATCTAATAGACAAATTAATTTTAAAGACAAAATCGCGAGAAAAAGAGTTTGAAGGGAGAGGGAAAACGTATGAAATTGAACTAAACAAAATACCTAAGTCTCCAACAATTATTAGCAACTTGTGGTTTATTATAAGGGTTAATAAATCACTTTTTTTAAATAAGAATTTGATAAAAGTGTGTAATTTCTTACTATAGAAATAAAAATTCGTCGAAACTCGAAACATATTTATTTTGGATGTCAAATCGTAGATATTAACGAAGAGATTATTTCCGTGAAGTCGAAATTATTTTAATTGGTGTAATATAAATTAATTACAGATACAAAATTGCGGGAAAAAAAGTTTGAAAGAAGGGAGAAAACGTATGAAAGTTGAACTATATAAACAAGAGTCCTAGCTAACAGCAAATGTTACTGATTGGCCGCTTATTGTAAATGATAAGATACTAGAAATCTAGTTAGATTAGAATTGTACACAGATCTAGTTAGATTAAGATTATATTTTATAGCACAGTTTGTATATTATTAGGACTTTTAAATTGGGATTTATATTATAGTCTAAGTTGTATATGATTAGTACTTTTGTATTGTATTATATATATATAGCCCTTTGATAATGATCATTACAGAATTTCGGGCAGTCTAGGGTTTCGACATGACGACATCAGCCAGGCGAAAGGCACCGGCGAAAGGCGGGAACAAGCAAGGGGGCACTCGTATATTCGGTCAGTCTCAGAAGCACTCTTCCAGGGAGATCGCTGCTCACACTAGCTTGAAACCCAGGAGAGAAGGACAAGACACGAAAGAGGAGGTGCAAAAGAGGAATCTCCGTGAGGAATTGGAAGAGAGGGAGAGGAGGCATTTGTCAACTAAGGAGGACAGGGATCGCCGGAAGTCGGGACAACTCCTGCTGGAAGGGTCTAGAAGAGATCATATAGTTCCACGCAGTATAGATGCAGATGATCCTGACATGGATGATGAGAGTGATGAGGATAGTGATGATAAAGAAGCACTTTTGGCTGAGATCGAGCGCTTAAGGGAGGAAAAACAAGAACGTGAAGAAGAACACAAGCGAGAGGAGGAGCTTCTGAAAGCTAAAGAAGAGCAACTGCTTTTTGGAAATCCTCTGAAGAGAAGGTGGGATGATGAGAGTGATGAGGATAGTGATGCACTTTTGGCTGAGATCGAGCGCTTAAGGGAGGAAAAACAAGAACGTGAAGAAGAACAAAAGCGACACGAGGAGCTTCTGAAAGCAAAAGAAGAGCAACTGCTTTTTGGAAATCCTCTGCTAAAGAATCCTACTTCCTTCTGCAGCGTGAAGAGGAGGTGGGATGATGATGTGGTTTTTAAGAAGCAAGCTCGAGGAGGAGAGACAAAGACACCTAAGCTTTATCAACGACACCATAAGAAGTGATTTCCACAGAAAATTTCTCCACAGATACATCAAGTAAAACATATTAGGGCCATGTTCTTGGGAGACTGTATAATATATGCTCTCTGAATCACTATTCTGTACTATATTTGGTTTGCTGGTAACTGACCTGCTCTCATATTGTTGCCAAGTTCTGTCTTTTCCCGTGTAATCGGATTTAATTGCTTGCTTTTCTCTTCAAAAAAAAAAAGCTCGTTTATATTAATTCTCCAATAGGAACTATCAAAGAAGTCCATGAACAATGAAGTAAACCTGCAATATCAAATCTCCTCAGCTCAGACTGCAATAAACCTTGGGTTAACTTGAAGTACAGATAGTAGCAAATACCAGCTATAATTCAGATCATAAAGTCAATATATTTATCACCCAATTTCAGACTCAACATCATATGATTTGCTATGGGAACCCCACCTTAATATGACAGACCAACATGCGAGCAACCGTTCTTAAATCGAGGGTATTGATCAGGACTTCTGAGAAGCATTCCTCCTCCAATAATCTCTCATGAATGATACCATGAGTCCATGACGTTGTTGAAGATACACATACCAAGAAGGCCTTAACAGAGTGGAGTTTGAAAAGCTCTCACCATTTGTCAGGGTGGAAATGGCTGTTGGAAAATAAAGAAAATTACATTAAAAACGAAAGATCTCATCAATAAATTAATTAACCAAGTTTCCAAGCAGAATCTCCACGAAAATAAACTCACCAGCTTGTTCCTGCAAGGAGGTTCCAAGTGAAAGATAAAAAAATGTTAGTATACTGACACGAATTGTAGAACACAGACGTGCTATATATAGTGACAGAGCCAAATACCAAGAGTAGCATAGTTAATTAGTCTTACGCACTTTGAACTTGAAAATTTTTTCCTGTTAAGAAATCCAGTTTGGTGAGCCTGTGCAAGTGAACTTGAACTTGAAGGTCCACATTGCCAAGATCTTCTTGTTCCTCCAGTATTTTCTTAGCTGAAACGACTGCAGAATCACTACAATGTGACACCTGCATAGACTTAAGTGTAGGTATTTCTCCAATACCAGATGGAATCTCCACCAGATCATATAGCCATCGAAGCACAAGATTTTCAAGACGTGGGAAGTGAGTGCTCTCTGCTATCCAGTGCTCCAATTCACAGTATTCAATTCTCAAAAACTTCAGGCAACTGAACTCCCCTTCAACAGGTATCCACTCAGGTCCAGTGAAGGAATCATCTGTCAATTTTAGCACTTCGAGATGGGGCAGCGAACCAATGATTGTCATGTCCTCCCAATGAAGTTTGGAACCACTTAATCTCAATTTCTTAAGTGATCTTGGAAAGGCGAGGTTCTGTAGCAGATTAGTCCTGCTCAGTTGGTTTCCTGGCAACCAGATGCAAGCAAGTGACTCGAGCTTGGTAAGAAGACCAAGATTTTGTAGCTGATATTCCTTATAACAAATGTTGTTATAAAGAATACGTAGTTTCTTGATGTTGGGAATTCTCTTGACAACTTCATCGCTGCACCTGAAATTTTCTATTAACCTTAGAGTCTGAAGGTTCTTCATCGTAACATCGCCTCGTCTGTTCATTTGTTGAATGAAAGGATCAGAGAGACAGATTTTGTCGAACTGAAGATGCCTTAGCTCAATCATCTCCCAAATTTCCAATGGTGCAATATTGTCCCACCACGTACCTTTAACGATCAATATCTGTATATTCCAGAAAAGGAATAGTGAAGTAGGAAGCTCTGTATGTAAAGTCCTCCCCACTGAGCATGCAATATACCGTGCATTAACGAGCTGAAATATATCGTCTAGCAAATACCCATCGTCGCTGAGACTGAATGGTTCTGAATGTTGATAATTCAGTTTCAACAGCCTTAACATCCTAAAGTTTTTCAAGGGCAAAACCCCATCAAAATCACATATCAATGAACGAGCAACTGTTCCAGGGTTCAAGGTTTCAAGAACTTGAGAAAAGTATGTGTCCTTAGCTAAGCTCTTTTGAACAATAATGCGACGTTGGCTACTTAAGGTATTTCGGCTATGTATACCTGGGACATACATGAAATTCTCTTTCTGGTTCTGCCTCAAGCACAGGTCCCTCAAGAGATCATGAATGCCACAAAACTTTATCTTCCAATTCGAGCCCCATAGATGAACAAAAATCAGGTTTCTGCCAATAAGATCGTTCAGGTACTCTTCCCCAACGACTTTCAAGTCTTTGGAACCATTTGGTTTCAAAAACCCTTCAGCAATCCAAAGATTGATAAGCCATGATACACGGATTTTTCTGTCCTCAGGAAAAGCACCCATATAGAGGAAACACGGTTTTAAATGAACAGGCAGATTATGATAACTCAAAGATAATATCTTTGTGCAACGTTCATCATCTTCTAACCTCATAATTGAGATTGTATCCCTTTCAACGTACCCCCAATATTCCTTTGTTCTCTCGGACCTCGCAAGCAGTCCACCAATCACAGAAATGGACAGTGGAAGCCCTTTGCAATTTTTTACAATCCTTCGCCCGATTTCTTTCAATTCAGGAGGACAACTTACTTTGTCGAATACTGTTTGGCAAAGTAGACTCCAACCACTATTTTCATCTAAGAGTTTCATCTCAATCCTCTCCGAATCAAAACAAGCAGCTACACTTGACAGCCTAGTCGTTACTATAATTCTGCTACCACTACTATTGTTATGTGGAAAAAACATCTTAACCGCCTCCCAGGCCTCTGCACTCCACATATCATCTAATACAACTAAGTACCTCATTCCACACAAGCTTTTGTATAAACGTTCTCCTAATTGCTCTGCGCCCATTTGATGGAATTCATCATTCACATTTTTCACTTGACTTAAGAGACCTGACAGAATTTGCTTTTCACTATATTCTTGAGATATTGAAACCCAAGCAAGGATATCAAAATGCTGTACAATAACTGGATTTTCATAGACATATTTAGCAAGAGTGGTCTTACCTATACCTCCCATCCCCACGACCGGGATAATCTGGAGACTGGATTGATGTCCAGTTAGCCGTTCCATGATGTGGATCAGTTCATCGTCGAAGCCAACCACCATACTCCTTTCACTGGTAACAAAGCTTGACGATTGAGCTGCAAGTGGATTCTGGATTTGCACAGCTTCAATTCCCCCAACAGCCTTATTCTTCATGAGGAAATTCTTGATAAGGTCTACATCTTCTACCACTTTCTCGAGATTTGGACATGAGAGATTAAGGGGCACGCGCTCCTGAGATTGACCTGTAATACTGTTCATTACCTGAGATTCGATCATATCCTCTGCTGCATACGCTGCATCTGCTATTCGGATCTCCAAATCTTTTGCTTCTTCACATTCTTCCAGGGAATAACTCTCACTAAATTCAATCAAGAAACTGACCTTCTCACGGAGAGAGTCCATTTCCTGCACATCAACAGAAACAAGAAGGCGGGTATGGCGCTGGATCCTCTCCAATGTGTGCATAAGAGAAACCAAAGCAGCAAAAGTGGTCGCCATGTACGATGTCAGTTAATTTATATAACCAAAGCAAGACGCAAGAGGTCTTGTAAAGCCTACGAAGTCAGCAAGGGCAGAAGATTTGAAACTGTTTAATGTTAAGAACTCTTCCAAATGGCTCTGAGCTTCAAAAGGACATTATAACTCAGAAGATAACAGCAATACAACTAGCAGATAAAATATTGCCTCCAGGCTTCAGATTTAACAATAAAGACACCAATTCTGTCATATTCGGCTACAAAAATGTATACTACTGTATTTATATACATAGATATCTTGCATAGCTGTAAAGTTTTTGTCCCAAACCTTTTGGTTGCATTCTCCCTTGCGGCCAGGTTCATCAATATACAAATGTCTTTGAGAATACTAGTACAATATAGTGGTCTTAAACTCTTAATTAATCAGAACAGACACAAAATCCAACATGCTCAGAACAAGAGCCTCTCCACAGAAACTAAGTCACAAAATTTAGTACGTTGCTACCGAATGAGTGTATTTTAACTAAAGAAAACTTTCCATGCCAGAGAAAAACGACGAGTAAATGGACTTCAAGCTCAATATTCTTCATAAAGTTTGCGATTACTATCATTTTCCTATATCACTTCATATTAACTCCTGTACTATAACATAAATTACAAAAAATATAGACCAGAATTATGAAATTTGTTGAGAATGTAACTTCTGAAGCGCAAGTATATTGATTATATATACCTTTCATTGGTTTCAGTTGAAACCGCCAGCATCATAATCAACATAAGTGTTAGTCACAGTAGCAAGTGTTAGTTTAATTAATTTCACTTAGTTTCACCAACACGAATACACGATTACTTTCAACATTTGTCTATCATCAATAATGTTAGTTTTACATCATCAGTGTTAGTTTTAACTTTTAACACAAAATGTGTAACCTTGAAGCAGTTTGAAAACATCCTCATGACTTATTTCAGTTCAGATACAGCTAGTAAGATTGCTGCTACATGCTTCGCAGCATCGATAGACTTGTAACTCCTTCATACATGCATCTGCACTGCCCCTAGCTTATGATTGCGTGCACAAAAAATTGTTTTTATTGTGTTTGTTAGTGGTGATTCGTGTGCATGGTATTACTGTTGAGTACACAGTACACAAATTGAACATAGTCACAATCGAAAACAGAAGGTTTTGATTGTTCATAAATGACTAAGATTGGTATACATCATCACGCAAACTGTGCTGATAGATTAAATGGTTGAAGTCGAGTGTACATCTAATTAACTCAAACTTTTATTGGTGTTCCTAGTATATGCATGTGAGGCTTCTGTTTGAATTTGATTAGAGTACTGTTCTTGATACTTAATTAGTCAATTCGAGCTGAACATCAATTGCATTGAATCTAAAAGTAGTTGCATTGAATCTAAAAGCAGTTAGATATAAGCAAAGTTTGAGCTCGGCGGGTTACCTTATCAAATCAGTCGAGTTTGAACATTAACGAATAGAACAAAGTTCAATATTCTTTAAAACTCTACTGGAGGTGTTCCGTGACGTCGATAGTCTGGCTCATAACTGAAAGACATCCCATGACTTATTGCATTATTAAGATTCACTAATTCTCGAGACACCAATCCAATTCAAATTAAAGAATTCACATTAAGTAAACTCAGAGAATAAGAATATTACAAGATCAACGAATCGATGAATGAATTCGTCCAATCCAAATATCAGATGAATTCGGACCACAATCTAGGCATTCCAGTAACTAACGACTTCTACACTTGATTCTTTTCTGGATGAAAGGAAAAATTAACCGCCAAAATCCCTTTCCTATTGGCAAAGAAGAAAGAAGCTAAGGAAGTGTTAAACTATCGAAGGCTAAAGATAGAAAGGGACTTGCAGAGTGTAGCAGAGAAACTTAAAAAGGCCAATCTGTATCGGAGAAGTGTATTTAAACTAGAGTTACCCTTCAACAAACCGAGTGAGAACTGATTGAGATGCACCAGAGGTTTTGCACCAGGTAGCAAGCATATAAATGAAAAAGCACGAGCTAATAAATCGTGCAAACTGGGACTCAACAAACAAAACAGCAGGTGTGCATCATAATCTTACCTGGAACTTTATGGTACTACATATAGGATTTTACCAGCATGCAAGCAAGATTTACCTGGCAGATAGTCAATAATTAATGCGCAAAGTAAGCACCACCGCTATGTTAGTTAAGCATGTCTTATCATACTGGTTCAACTTGTGGCATTAATAGATAGTTTAAAAAATCTTACACGGTCCTCGTAGTGGCTAATAAACACAATGCTTTGTTTCAGGGGTTAGATTTGTGTCTTGTATCATTAATAAATTGGTTAAACAATCTTACTCAGTCATCGTAATGTCTAACAGTGGCATACAGCGCGGATAGTATATAACTGTATCGAACAGCAGAACTGTGGGGGATATACAGCAGATAGGTGTACAAGCTGCATACCTAGCCATTTCGATGTCAGTACAGGATGTGAAGACGAAATTCCAGGTAAATCCTAATAGTGGTCCCAAAAAAGTGGTTACAAAATAATTACATGAATGGGGTTTATATCATGAGAACAGAACCAACCTTAAAAGATGATCATCATACCAAAGCAAGTATGCCTAGAGCAAAGCCAAACTTCTACCTGCAAATTTGACCGCGTTGGATTAAGAATAGTTTTTAATCCGGTGGAAATAAAGCATAGCAACATAAATTAGGCAGCACTGAAAGTTTCAGCTGCATTTGCTCCACTCTTGGGCATTTTTATTCATGTACATTGATAGATAAAGATCAGTTGACTATATCATATGAAGTAAACAGGATAGAAACAGATACAAAGAACATCTTTTAAAAGAAAACAGAGAGATATCTCTTTTCGTTTTCGATCATCTAACAGTTAGACCCACGTTTAATATTACCAAAAACCACACCACTTCTCACCCAACCAACAACTAAAGGAAGTTAAGGAGAAATCACACTAACAGTTAGAGCATCTAACACAAGTTCTTCTCTAAAGAACTTCTGCATTTCTGTAATTTTTGTTGAAATGTTAATGCAATATTCTGTTCAGGAACTTTCTGCATGTTCACGTGAAAAATAAGCAAATATTTGTGAAAATAAATTGGAAAATAAAAGTTAGCACCTGGACAAACATTTTATGCAGTTACCCCTGTATAAGTTTTCAAATTGACCATGCAATTCAACGAAAGAGTTTTCTATAGCTTAAAGAGAGGACAAGCATTTTTCAACAATAAGATCTTATTTTTATTTCATGTCATGTTAGAGAATTAATATACAAATAGCTAAATTGCACACCTCTATATAATTTTTGAGCATTTTGATAAGACGGGTTTGTTTTATGACAACATCCAGAGATGCACACCGATTCACCGAAGTGCATGGGTCGAATATTAAAGATTCGCATCACCTTCCACATTAAATTGCACCACCAACTGTTATGCTGGTATTTAAATATAAAGCCAATCTGTTAGCATTTCCAAAAGCAAAGTTATCCATCAAATATTCATAGCTCTTGCAGTCCAATGGCTAGATTAACCCGAGCCAGAATCCTACCACGCACAAAGCCTCCTTTCACCATTGGTGATCTAAAGAGAGCTATCCCACCCCATTGCTTCAAGCGATCAGTCCTAAAATCCTTTTCCTATGTCTTTCGTGATTTTGTTATCCTATTTCTCTTGTACTATGTCGCCTCAAACTACTTTAACCTCCTCATGCATCCTCTATCTTACTTTGCATGGCCTCTCTACTGGTTCTGTCAGTCACTCGTATTTGCTGCCATATGGGTTGTTGCCCACGAATGTGGCCACCACGCCTTCAGCGAGTACATTTGGCTCGATAACACTGTCGGCATGATACTCCACACCTCCCTCTGTGTTCCATACTTCTCGTGGCGTATAAGTCACCGCAAACACCACTCTAACACTGGATCAATGGAGTACGAAGAAGTCCATGTCTCGAAACTTAAGGCCCAAGTTCCAGCCATTTACAAGTACTTAGAGAACCCAATCGGCCGAGCTATCAAGATAATTGTCATATTTATATTCGGATGGCACTGGTATCTACTTTTCAACTTCTCTGGTCGCAATTACGGAAGGTTCGCCTCCCATTTCAACCCTTACAGCCCAATCTTTACAGATAAGGAGCGCCCCCTAGTCTGGATCTCCAATGCCGGCATTCTTGCTTTCACTTATGCACTTTACATCATGGCGACAATAAAAGGATTTCCTTGGCTGCTTTTCCATTATGTACCCCCTTTTGTCATGTTGAAAATGTGGCTTGGCATTGTCACCCTCTTGCATCACACTCATCCAGGCTTGCCTCGCTATGATTCCTCAGAGTGGGATTGGCTACGTGGGGCTTTATCGACAGTTGACAGGGACTATGGTGTCGCTATTGTGAACCAAATTTCACATAACATCAACAATACTCACGTTCTGCACCACCTGTTCTCCACCATTCCACACTATCATGCTATAGAAGCAACAAATTCCATTAAACCAATACTAGGTGAGTACTATAACTATGACAGAACACCTATTTGGAAGGCATTGTGGAGAGAGTTTAAAGAATGCATTTATGTGGAGCCAGAGGAAGGCAGCGAGAGTAAAGGTATCTATTGGTTCAAGAAAAAGCTATAGAATGGGGTTTGGATGAATAAATTCATCGTTTCCATTATTGACAGACTGTTTATGTTGCTTGTTTGTGAAGTTGAATTGCTACTTATTTTCTTCATTTCATACTCTATATTGTGTGGAAAAAAATGTAAAATGTTATGAATCATTTATTCATGTCGATGTGATGTTATGTTATGTACTCTATATACTGTATTATTTCTTGTGGAGCATTTGGTAAAGTTTATTCATCTTAAGTATCATTGTTTTATCCTATGAGGGATCTTAGGAAAGATAAAACTTCTAGCAATTGGAAGCTAAAACCATTCAGGATTAAGTAATCAGAAAATTAGTCGACTCTTGCATCAGATCATCTTGCTATAAATGTAAATATAAGTGGGGAAGTTTGGTGATGTGTATATCTTCTCTATTCTATTGATTCACAAAGCTAAGTTAGCTTGAATTTCTGTACATATGAAGAGCATTTGATAGAAGAGTATATGACCAAATATTATTACCTTGGCAAGATTTCCAAGTGATGCCAGTGGCAAAAAGTAAGCAGGATCTAATTGGGCACAGATGCTGAAACAGAAGAAAACATTGATATCAGAATGCCAAACGATCAGAAACACATGCTTTTAAAAAAAAAAATCAGAGGAGCCTTAACCTCTCAAAGCTACCAATGAAATCTGCATGCTGACGCCAGTGTTTAGGATCATTGTCGAAAGGAATAACAAATCTTCCACCTAAAATCAAATAAAATTATCACTTGAGAAGATATACAAGTGTCATTTTATACTAGGTAATGGTAGGAGAAGAGGCAGGCCTATAAACAAACGCCCAAGAGCTCCAATGCCACCCTTTGACACCCATCTGCGACTGCAATGTAAAAATAGGATCCTTCTTTAGCGTGTCAGCTCAGCTTTAAAAGAAAGCTAAATTCTCAGACTCTTCAGAAACATGATGTGCCGAAATATAAGAATAAAATACTAGTAGCATATTATAAAATGCATCTTGTTATACTGGGCCAACAGATCGATTGACTGCGAGGTTCCGACTAGCTTGAATAATGAGAGAGAAGAGTCGGATGCACACGCCTTTAAGACTAGAAGTAACCAAAGTATGACAAATCCACCCGGTGACATTAGTTGGAAACTGAAGCAACATGTAGTCCAAGTAATCATCCGAAACCTCTGCACAACAAGTTCTTAACACTAGTGATTTTAAAAGAACAACAAGCTTACAAGCATACACTATCCATGAGTGATACAAGAAATGCATATCACAACTCACCAGGGAAGCCAGAAGGCAGAACAAAATCTTTGACGACTTTGGGAAGCCACAATGCACTCGAAAATCACATTAGTTTCGGGTACATGTTCCTCTAGAAAGGTCCTAATTTCCAAAGCACTTTCTACAAGATATTTGGCAAAAAATGCAATAGTACACTGGTTTCACATTTACCCATCTAAAATACAGGAATTATACAAAGCAAAACGAAATGCAAAATTTCACACACATTAGCAAATCACACAGGCAAAATTTCGCATATACACTACACAAACAAAATTAACGCATGTATACAATGAATTATGGATAACCTGGAGAAGCGGAAGTACCTTTTGGAAGAGCCATGTTTGTATTTCTCCAGAAAAAGAGGTGATTGAGCTCCTTGACTTTACAGAGAGCAATCAGTCGGGGGGAAGAAACAAACTATAGAAACTTGCAAAGGCCACAGATAATTGAGCAATGAATGAAACTGCATATTCTGATGCTTCAACAAGATTGCAGAAGACCTGAAACCGGTTAAGGTTAACCGGAACTGAACTGGTGAAGGGCGGTTGGAATCATATGAAGAGAATCCTATAGCCTGTTCAAGAACTGAGTTCAGTCCCTTATAACAACTAGGCTTGTAGTTTTCTTTTTTATTTTTTTTTTTTTTTTTTGTTAAACCACTGGTATCCGGCTCTTTAGCCGACTATTCCAGCTCGAGGGGGTCCCGGGATTAAGGTTTTATTCCTCTCCCAACGGTGTTTCGGGGGATCGAACCGTAGTCCTCACTACCAAGTGCAGCCCCTGGCACCACTGCACCAACATCACATTGGTACTAGGCTTGTAGTTCGATAGCACCCAATTCAGAGTGTTTTGAGAATTGAGTTAAACCCCTAATTTCGTAATATTAATATTTGTGTTTTGGATTGGGTTTAGATTAATTCATTTATTCTATTTTTATATAGTTAAAATTTCGGTTATTATTCCTGAGTTAAAAAATCATGATAATTTTAAAACATAATCGAGTTCAATCAATCTATTGAATTTCGATTTTGATGCCGGTACTAATTTATATGTTTCTTAAGATTGTTGATGATTGGGTAATGGATAAGTTTGTTAAGGTTCTTGTTCACCAGTTAAATTGGTCTACTAAATTTAAGAAGATAATTTTTGTCAGTTCATATATATATGGATCCGTAACTTTTAATATCCCTTTTAGTGGTTTTAATTACAAAATAATCCTTAATAATAATTAATCGGGCGAATTTCATTCACTACCCCTGTTAGATTTCCTAATTACATCTGGATCCTATTAGATGAAACAATTACATTTAAATCCTAAACTGAATTTTCTAAA
>JAYMSL010001538.1:0-16873 GCA_036897195.1 Plantago coronopus
TCGATTTCGGTTCATAATAACGTAAACAATTATCTTAAATGCAAATAAAATAAAATAAAATAAAACATAATAACAAAAATAATAATAAACCACATAGCCTGAATATAGTATTGGTACTACTTACAAATTCCTACCAAACGCTCTAGCCAAGATTTTATACCAGTATTATATAAGTGGTAATAAACCTCGAAAATCTCTATCAAACGCTTCCTTATTCCCCGGATTAATACTACCAGCACAAATAGTATAGGTACTATTAGGTTCGGAGTTAGTACCGGGACTATTTTATCTCCTCACTTTTTTCCTACCAAACGAAGCCCTAATCATTGTTAACCAGCCTTTGTCTGATTCTAATTACATTTTTCTTTCTTTTATTTGCACCAAGTTTGACTAGATTTTCTTTTCTAATAATGCCTATTGGTTGTCTTGCTTCTTTTTACTATTGAAACACTTTGATGTGAACTGAATTAATCGGAAATGAAGTTAAGTAAAATCTGAACTAAACAAACTTGAAGTGAAATGAATTGAGCTGAAATTAAGTTGAGGAAAACAGAGTCTAAGCAGTGATTTTTTCAATGACCTATCTCTTATACGAGATTCGACCTGCAAACTATCTGAAGCATATTCGAGTGTTACATTCACCCGGCCTTCTTATATTATATTAAGTGACGTCTTTATCTCACCTAGGCCGACTTCTCACCTCTTGTGAAGTTTGATTTTTATTTTTCCGGTCTTCGTACCACTTGTAATAACTTTGGTTTATCTAATCTTTTTTAACTCTCTAAAACTTTAGAACATACCAAACACAATTTAGCTGGGAAAATTTTGAGTGTTGAAATTTGAAATGGCAATATATGCATCTATGAACTCATCTATATATGTGTATGATGAGTTAAGAGTGACGAAACTTCTAATGGACCATGCTCGGCCCATTAAGAATAACGAAACGACTGATGGCCCAATAAACTATAGATTGGTCCATGAGGGACGTGGATGCGGCCTTACTTGTTGAGTAGCCGGTCCAGTATATAAACATGGACTCATTGAGATGGACTCCAGTTATAGTTGAACAACAGCACTTGGACCAAAATATGCCTCAGATCTCCATTGGGCTAATTTGTTAATAACCCAGAAACACAATTTGGGTGTCGATGAATATTCCAGAAACTAACACTGAAAAATGGAAAATGACTTCGACAAAAGAAAAGAAGCTCGAACAAAACATGAAGTGAGAACTTGTTATTTTCACCTTAATGTCAGATACATTCAATATAAATCAATTATATACCAATTCAAGTCTGTTCAATTGAATTTATACGATTCTTTCAGTCTACGTAATTTAAAGTTCATATTTAATAAGTTCACTTTAGATTAATTATAATTTTAGATACTTTTAGCCGAATTAAACTAGCCTTGAGTCGAACATTACTCGATTTAAGAAATGTACTTTATGTAAGTTTGATTAACATGGTGAAAGTATCTCCAATGTTGTGAAGTGAAGTTACCACACAAAAGTCACATGCATGATGAAGAGGACTTCTATTTGTAGCAAGGCATCAATTTTCCTGCACCTTCGAATAATGGATATCCCTCCCATAAATGGAATTATTATTAATTATGAAAAAAAAAACTAATTTAGACAAATCAAAAATATAAAATATTATTCTAAAAAAATAAAAATACAGTAATAATCACGTTGTGTTCAGTTCAACTTAGTTTCAGCTTTATTCAATATATGTTCACTCAGTTTAGTTCAGGTGTGCAAAAAATTATTCTGAAAAAATAAAAATAAAGTAATAATCACGTTGTGTTCAATTCAACTTAATTTCCGCTTATTCAGTATATGTTCACTCAGTTTAGTTCAGATGTGCGTAATATAAATTTATACTTGAATTCAGTTCAATTCAGTTCAGTTAAGAGAGTTCACGCCAACTGAAACGAGTCCGATAATAAAACAGAAAGGAAAAAACAAAAAGAAATTAAAAAAAACTGTAAATTATTGTTGAGAAAGATAAGTGGCTTGAATTTCTCAAAGCTCATCAAAGTCTTCATCAGAAGATCTGCTTCCATTCCCCAACACACATTCTAAGTACAATCATATTTATAGTTTACTGTTAATTCTCCTGAATCTCAGTCCCACTAATATATTTTATTAAAATGATTTATTTATTACCATAATTATAATAATCTAAGATCAAAAGTATACTTCAGTTTCAGTTTCAGTGCATTCTGTTGAAATAAAGATTACGTGTTGTTGTCTGAAGGAGAATGGTAATGGCGGCTGTAACATCTTCACCATCACCAATTGGATTCAAGAAGAGTACTGGGTTTTCTGTTTCTGATGCCAAGAAATCATCACATTGCAATTTTACGTCGATTAGCTTGTCAAGGTCGGAGCTCTTTGGACGTGGTGCCCGGCTGAATCTTGGTGGTGGGAAGAGCAATGTGAAGAGGGGGATTAGGAGAGTGTTTTGTCCCAAGGCTGTTTCTGATTCGAGTTATTCGCAGACTTGTCTTGACCCTGATGCCAGCTCTGTAATTCTCTTCCTTATCTGTTGTTTTTGTGTTTGTGCTTGTTTCTGTGATGTGATGTGATGCATTTTGATTTGTTGAGGATTGAGATTGTTGAATTTTGTGTAGTGCATTTTGCTTGTTGGAGTGGATTGAGATGGATGGATATGTGTTAGCCTGTTGGGATTTGTGCATTTCTTGATCTTTCTGTTCGGATTGCAGTGCATTTTGGTGTTTATGGTATTGCATTGGATAGTTGCTCTGTATTGGATGGATCATGGATACATTCGTTTCTTACTTGCCATGATTTGTTTATGTTTCGTTCGTGTACAACGAGATTATACGGAGTGTGGTTTAATGTTGGAATGGTGTGTTGTAAAAGTAGCTTTCTTGATTTTCTCATGAGATTGTAGTGAATTTTGGTTTTAGCTTTGATAGTTGTTGTGTCTTGGGTGCTTTGATTTTTTATATGGCATGGTTTGTTATGTTTTGTTCATGTGCAAGACAATACGGAAGTGGCCTAATGTAGAAATGGCATATTGTATTAGTGTCTTTCCGACTTTCTCCTGAGATCGTGGTGATTTTTGTCAATTTGGCTTTAACTTTGATAGTTGTTCTGTCTTTGATGCTTTTACTTCTTACATGGCATGGCATGGCCTGGTTATGTTTTGTTCGTGTACAAGACAATACAGAACCGGCCTAATGTGAAAATGGCGTATTTTACGTTTAACATTGCAATCCCGCAAAGAGGCCCCTATGCAGGAATCTCACCATCAGCAATGTAGGAATTTCAATATGTATTTGTGAGTTGGTTATCATGACTTGATGACATGTTGGTCCCGGACTAGCTTGATTTGTGAGATGAGAGATGGTCTGAAGGTGTTATTTGTGATTGCTTAGCTGAGACCATTGACAAAACTGAGATTGTGAAATGGAGATTTTATTTGCATCAAACTTTATGGTCAGCTAGAGTCGTAAATGCATATTAACACGGACAGAGGGAAAAATGCAAGTGGTCGCACTAATTTTTGCATTTCAGGAACCAATATGACTCACACTGATAGAACGATGTTTACTGTTGCAGAGTGTTCTAGGCATCATTCTTGGAGGTGGAGCTGGAACACGGCTCTACCCTCTTACCAAAAAAAGGGCGAAGCCTGCTGTTCCTCTAGGTGCAAACTATCGGTTGATTGACATTCCTGTTAGCAATTGCCTGAACAGCAACATATCCAAGATATATGTGCTTACTCAGTTCAACTCTGCATCTCTCAATCGGCATTTATCACGGGCCTATGGAAGTAACATGGGCGGCTATAAGAATGAAGGGTTTGTTGAGGTTCTTGCTGCCCAGCAAAGCCCTGAAAACCCAAACTGGTTCCAGGTAAGAAGATATGACATACTCTCTTCTTTTTCACGTTGCCGTTTCTAGTAAAGCTATTTAGGATACACCAAAGATAGTCTTGTGTGTAGTTTGCCTAACACAGTGATGAATGCTAGTATATTGTTATCAAATAGACAAATACTGGTGAGTACCCGTGTTTCTCTAGTGTACGTCTTGTGCAGTTCATTCTGTCTAGAAAGGTCATGGTTTTCTCTTAATAGTATGCAGGTAGATGAATGACACTATTATTTATTATTTTGTTCTGGGACCTGGTAGGGTACAGCTGATGCCGTAAGGCAGTATCTCTGGCTTTTTGAAGAACAAGACGTTCTTGAATATTTGATTCTTGCTGGAGATCATTTGTATCGAATGGATTACGAGAAATTCATCCAAGCACACAGAGAAACTGATGCTGACATTACTGTTGCTGCACTGCCAATGGATGAAAAACGTGCCACTGCCTTTGGTCTAATGAAGATTGATGATGAAGGTAGAATAATAGAGTTCGCAGAGAAACCGAAGGGAGAACAACTGCAAGCAATGAAGGTAACATTTGATAGTATCGATACTGAAATTTCATGCCTTTTATGTTTCTTTAGAAATTTGCATAGAATTCACGAGAACCTTTTCACTAATCTTCATGTGTATTATGCTCAGGTGGACACCACGATCTTAGGTCTCGATGACAAGAGAGCAAAGGAAATGCCTTTCATTGCTAGTATGGGAATTTACGTTTTCAGTAAGAATGCTATGTTGAATCTGCTAAGTGAGAAATTCCCAGGGGCCAATGATTTTGGAAGTGAGGTTATTCCAGGTGCTACTGAAATTGGCTTGCGGGTAAGTATAATATGGGGACTCTTCTGTTTGTTCGGCGTAAAAGTTAAATACCTGCAAGCTGTTAGTTGTTCCAAATTCGACAGTTTATCAGTAGATGTTAGCTTTGATGAGTGTAGGAGGTAATAGTGGAAGAAGAGGTTGAATAATATGCAAGGTGAAGTAGAATTGGATCAGAAACTTGCAAGTTAGTCTGAAGTATACTCTGTTACATGACCCTTTTAGTTTTCAAAAATCACATGGAACGTCCTAGATTTGGTGCACACATGATATTTCGAGCAGTGGTACATATTAGGCTCTGTGTGGTGGTAGCGATAGATCATAGGACCTTGTAAATTTTTATTTTTAATCATGGCAAGAAGACGGTGAATGTACTTACATAAGGCTAAAGTTTGGGCATAATTCCAAACTGAAAGTCTGAAACCTTCTTCTGCAGAATGCAAATTTTTAAGCTTCCATAGTATTAAGCCGAAACACTGATTTTAAAATTTAGGTTCTGCAGCTTTCCAGCAGAACAATAGTCCTTAAACAGTTTCCCCCGTACTCCGGTATTTTTGAGGGGGAACACCCTGTAAATAAACTCTCTCTTCTTTCAGGTCCAGGCTTATCTCTATGATGGTTACTGGGAGGACATTGGTACTATTGAGGCTTTCTACAATGCGAATTTAGGGATCACCAAGAAGCCTGTGCCAGATTTCAGGTTTGTGGCCTTTTTAATTCAGTACAGGGAATCAGCAATTCTTTCGATATCTATTCTTAATCTTGTTAGAAATAAAGCATGTGATTGGCGCATTGCATCAGTTTCTATGACCGTTCTGCTCCAATCTATACACAACCCCGTTACTTGCCACCCTCCAAGATGCTCAATGCAGATGTAACTGATAGTGTCATTGGTGAAGGTTGTGTCATCAAGGTAAGCTCACTTCGCAATACAATAAACAGCTATGATAAAAGATGTAGCTTCACATGAGTGTGCCACCACCTAGTTTTATCTACAGTTTACTTAATGCTCTTCTACGACTTTGCAGAACTGTAAGATTCACCACTCTGTGATTGGTCTGCGATCATGCATCTCAGAGGGTGCAATCATAGAAGATACCCTATTGATGGGTGCTGACTATTATGAGGTCATTTGTTCAACGCAGCTCTAACTTTTTTAGACAATCTGTTCACTTGTTCTAAACATAGTATGTCGGTTTTCTTGTACTAATATCGTGGTACTTGCACACCAGACTGATTCGGACAAGATAATCCTAGCAGCAAGAGGTGGTGTTCCAATTGGAATCGGCAAGGATTGCCACATCAGGAGAGCAATTATTGATAAGAATGCTAGAATTGGGGACAATGTGAAGGTAATTTCTTGTTTATATGATACCAGTATAAATTTACCTGAGCATGTCTGGTAAAATAATTGATTAACAGGAAAAACCAAATCACATTAGTGTAAATTAGGTGAGTGTGACGACACTTAGGGTGGGACTAGACGTGGGAGAGAGATGATATTTACTCCATATTTTTACACGAATCTCTGGCACATGAAGCCTGAAACCTTCATGTTACTTTTATTACTTGCCAGTTACCTATGGGGCTATGGACATGATTAGTGTTAGATGCATAAAAGTCGTACTAAGGGTTCAGTTTAAAGTTCTGCTGAGCCGATGATTGATTATTCTTACAGATAATAAACAGTGACAACATTCAAGAGGCTGCGAGAGAAACAGATGGGTACTTCATCAAGAGTGGTATCGTCACTATAATCAAGGATGCCATGATTCCCAGTGGGACGATTATCTAAGGACGTGCACCGTGGACTTGTTGGAAAAAGGAAAAGGATAGCATGTTCATAAACTCTTACTGCTGCTTCTGCACCAAGCCAAAGAAACATGATTTCTTATACAAGAAGCGAATTTCAAATATGATAGCACCTAAACTAAGATATCAATGAGAAGTAACACTTGAAATGTCAAGATAAATTTTGTTGATCTGTATTAGTTTACCAAGACTCTGTTTTTCAGTCCAAGAATTGAACACTGAAGATATTAAACGTGGTTTCAGCTGCAACACTGTATCTCTTGTCTGACTTCTTTATCATCCAACAAATAAGCAAAGCTAGATGCTCATATGGCTCCCAGAACGAGAAAAAGCCCTTCGAAACAGGGCCTTGCTTTGCATGATACGTTACTGCGTGTGCAACACGAACGAATGCATAGTAAATTATTCCACACTACGAACCTGATGTAAGTTAGTGTGCACCAAGCAGTTCTCTAGATTAGTGAATTACCCATGAACCTGATTAGAGTGCAACAAACAATTCTCTACATTGACAAGAAGATTCGTCAAAGGACGAGAGGGACATAATCTGCTGTTTCTGTTAGTTTCATTTTATAGCCAGTAAGGTAACGAAATAGCAACCTAAGGATCCCAAACACACAAAACAGAATAGAGAAATTCACACGAGCAATTCTATCTCAAAGTCGAGCATTGATGAAAGTGAAAAGCTAAAAGAGTGAGATGTTACAGAAGTATTAAACTCAGTGCTTAAAAGAAGAGATGAGATACAAAATAGAAATTCCAAGCTGCATAGTTAAATCAAAGGCAACAGATAGAAATTGAAATTGCCCTCCAGTGCCTAGCAAGCAGCAGCTACCCAGGAAATCTGTCCCTTGGATCTGGATATCTCAAGACATTATCTTTGCAGATCTAACATAAAGGCTGTCGACAACCTTTCCCATGTTTGCAATGGTCTCCAGAGTTGCTGGGTAGATGGCATCCGTTTTTGGATCCTCGAATATGATAAGACATCCAGCTCCTTGGTCTAGGGTACCCTCGAACTTCTTGTCCAGAATCATCTGAGATAACTTCTTTTCCACGTGTTGAGCTGGCAACTCAATCAACTCAGCGACATGTGAAATCTCAACCCTAGAAAATGGCTCAATCAACCTGCAAAGATTCTGTTCCAAGAGAGTGTCATACAGGGAAGAAAGATGCCTATGAACAATAGGGTCCTCATCCAGCTGAGTCTTGAAATTCTGAAGAGCGGTTTCAAAAAGTTTCAGGGAACGTTTTGAATGTGCATCAGCAACAGCTTTCATCGCATCAAGCTCTGGTCCTTGATATTGCAAACCTACTTTGGGTGATGAGGTGATTCCCTCAACATCATCCGCTTGGCTTACCATAATTTTGCACAGCAACATATACTTGAGGCTGTATATGGCCTGGGGATCCTCAAGAGAATTAAAAGCCTCAAATGCTTCAAAGAAGTAACTGTAGGCAGTTTTGTAGTCCTTTTCTTCAGCATGGAGAATCCCACTCTGCAAATCTATAGTGCCCTGCTGAGCTGGAGGTACATATATAGCATTGGCGGCTGTTCTTGCAGCAGTTAGTGCAGCCTTTGCTTTTGGCAAGTTTCTCAGAGAAAAATGAAGTTTGCTCTCAAGCAGGTCAATCTCCACAAGCAATAGCTTGTCATCCAGTCTCCTAACTTCCTTGACAAGGCCTGAAAGCAGATTCAGGGCTTCAGAGTATTCCTTGCTTTCCATCAAAAGAGCTGCAAGTCTTGCCTCAATTCTTTGACGGAGAAAAGTTCGCTTCTCAGAGCGTGTCCATTCCACTATTTCCTTGCAAAGGGATATTTGGAGGTCAGTTGTTCCGGGAATTTTAGCAACCGCATCAACAATAACGCGAACAATTTTGGCAGTTTTAGCCTTTGGGATCATGGAGAAGAAAGGTCGTAGCTTGGTGAGGAGGAATTGAAGTTCTGCTGCTCGGCCCTCTTGTTTGAGCAGTTCAGAAAGGTTGGTAATAGCCTGTTCTTTGATTCGTATCGCTTCAGAAGATGATGAAGGATCATCAATAACCTGGTAGAGGATGACTATTGCATCTGAGGGAGTGGCTTCAGAAGCCAGGACAAGTGACTCAGTGGTTGCAGGGAGAACTGTTGACGACATATTCACAGCTTTGGGCACACGGTCCTGCAATTTAGACTTTGATTAATTCCAGTAATACCAATCTGTAATTTCAACATATCAAACGAGAGCAAATTCTCCAAGAAACCATCTCTAGACTCATACTAGTTCATACAAACACTATACGCCAAGCTTCACTATTCAAGTTCATATCCCCAGAAAACCAATCATCCTATATTCTACCGTCTACACTACACCTCAACAAAATACAAAAAGCGATGCACAATATTTGGCAAGAAAACCAAAAAGACGAATTATCTACAAACTAAATCAAATTAGTCTCAAAACCTCCCTTATAGCAATAATACAACTCCACAAAGACTAACCTTCGAGGTAAACAGACACTGCAGCAATTATATCGAAAACTAAGTATACATAGAAACAATGCCACTTCTCCTAAAGTTCAGTATTTCAAAACGGGGATCACACAATGAACATCCAACAGTCGTAATTTTTCCTCAACACAATACTACACTAATTTTCCACCTCCAACAATCAAGATTACAAAATAAGTATGCGTAGAAAACAATGCTACTGCTCCTAAAGTTCAGACTTTCAAAACGGGGAGCACACAATAAACACCCAACATTCATAATTTTTCCTCAACACAATACTATACACTAATTTTCCACCTCCAACGATCAAGATTACAAATTCCAACTGCCTCAATACACAATACGAGCTAACCGAAGTACAAGCAAAATTGATTCGTGTAATCCACAAATCAACACCTGGAGCTGGAGGGGCGGGTAAACAAGAACACAGATCCTTACAAAGGGCATAAAAGAGGGATAAATCTAGGGTTTAATTCAACACATGCGATACAAAGCTACTTAACGAAAAACACTTGGATTGAGAAATTGAAAGTTACGCACATTGAATTGCGTCAAGATACAGTACTAAGATACAAAGAACGGTTAGGGGAAGGGGAGAAGAACGTACCGGAAGATGGAGATTGAAGCGTCGATAGATCGGAAACCCTACGAGAGAGAAGAGAAGAAGAAGAAATAGGGGGAGCTCGGTGATGAATGTAATTATTTATAAATAATCAAAACAGAAGCGAAAGAAGTCTTGAGAAATAAGTTACGAATATATTCCAGTTAGCACCCCTGACGTTTCATAATCTCTTATCCGACCCCGTTAATTTTAATTTTCTTTCATTTACATCTCCTTCTCGATTTTATCCGACCCCTTAACGAGTAACTCGGTTTTTACTTTTTAGCATGCACGCGACAATAAACTGTGGTAGTAGTAGTCTCTTATCTGACCCGTCAATTTTAATTTTCTTTCACTTACATCTCCTTCCCGATTTTATCCGACCCCGTAACAGGTAACTCGGTTTGAACCCAAGAGGGTGGTGAAGTGGTAAAGTGCTGAGTGTATTGGTGAGAGGTCCCGGGTTCGATTCCGAGAGGTGGAGATTTATTTGGTGTTATAAGGTTGGTATTTGTGTGGTGATATAATGTTGTATTGGGTTAGTGTAGGTTAGTGTAGGAGTAGTATAAATTTACCTCTTCAAAAAAAAAAAGGTAACTCGGTTTTAGCATGCACGCGACCAAAAAACTGTGATAGTAGTAGAAAGGTGAACCAATCTTTTTTTTTTTTTGGTTTTTAGATTATGATAGTTTTCGTCATATAGTACTAAAATATAATAGTGACCTAATAAAAACTGTTCTTAGTGAACTTTTTGATGTTTTAAACATGTAACTGAGTAATTTTTCCGTATAGGGAAAAACTGTCTTCTCTTGATTTTGAGTTTCACTCATGAAGGAAATCGACTGGGAAAGTGAACGATAGTCGAGACTCCGAACAAAAACAAAGAATAAATGAGAGAGACAAAAGAAAATTTATTAAAAAGTAAATTACATCAATTATTTTTTACTTTAAAACATATTTATGAAGTTGTTGATCATTCATTTCGGTACAAATCTTAATTTTGTTTGATTATTATGCTCATTATGGAGTCTCGTCTGTTATTTCTAATGTACGTTTATTTATATATGTAATCATAACATAGCATAACGTATTCACATCTTCTTCTTTTTTTTTTCCCTCTTTTTAAAACGGCAAAGTATTACAAATTATTCACAACGGTAGAACTCTTTTGGACTTATACATGAATTTTTTATTTTTTTTTGAAAGTAACTTATACATGAATGTTGTTATTTGTGAATTGTCATCTTGTTTGGGCTACATGACTTATTAGGTTGTTAATCTCCTGGTCTGGACTTGGCAGGAACTGAATTGCATGGGCTCTGGGGCTGGGCTCATAAACGCACACCTTCGTCCAATTTGACTCGCTAGAGAGATAAACCCGCGACCCATTCCATTGTTCAAGCACTCGCGATTAGCCTACTTTTCGGTAAGTTTTATACGCGATTAGCCTACTTTTCGGTAAGTTTTATATACGTCCACCTACGTACATCTCTTATTTGCTTCTATATCATGAATTCTAGAATCAGATAAACTGAAATCTTTACGTATATCATAAATACGAAACAACTCTGATATTGTTTAGTTCCGCATCACTGTTCATATTAGACTCCACAGTGAAATCCACAGTGAGAAGGAAGTGCACATGTACTTCCCCGCCCTCACAAGAACCCTAAATATATATACGAGTCGGAGTACAATTTCCCAGCCAGAAGATCATAAAAAATGACTGGTGAACACGTTTCAATTTTCAATACTAATTTTGCTACCCGAGATTTCCCTTCGACAAAGGGAGTAGCCGTAACCTTCCACATTATCGATTTAAAATCTCCAACATGATGTAGTATCTCGCGATAGTTTACATGTCGTAACCGTTACGGATGGACGTATAGTCCAAATTTGGTGAAGCAAAATTGATGATGATGAGAAAACCAGCATGAGCAAGCTGTATCTTTCTGGTGAGTCACATTATAATAGTGAAGATCATCACAAACATATTTTAAATGTCCCCAGCAAACCATATCCATACATGTACTAGTTTTCTTGTCTTGGCTTCAATACTGTAATTGTCACAACAGCCTGTCCATTGTCCCAACTGCTCCACCTCATTATATTTACACCCTCAATCATTAAACAATTCTCGCGAAAAACGGGATGTATCAGTGCTAAATGCAGTGCATTAGTCCTATAGTGTATCAGTACCCCGTTTTTCACGAGACTTGCTCATTGAAAGTTGAAACTTGTCTAAAACAACAGGTGGAAAAATCAACTTGTACTATTATAACTACTAGTTGTAGTAAACTTAGAGCAAAGAAGAAAGCTTCATTATCTAACAAGATCATTCAGGACCACAAGATAATTATGTTTTATAAGTTAACTTAACTTGGCAATTACAGACACATAACACTGTCGGTTCATCAGAAAAGCCAAAACAACACAGCTCAAGAACGGATACGGCATCTCGTAGGGACCTCTACCGAGGTCCGACCAATCAAAATATCGAAGTAAAGGACCTAAAGGACAACCTCAGACTTCTATGGCCACCAGATAGGACAGGAAGGACAAGGCGGAAATTAATGCGACATTAAACTGCATTATTAGCCTGAAGTACTAGTTGACAATACGGAAACGGAGTAGAAAATATATATATCAAGATATCAACATAGTAAACATGAACAAGTGATACATACAGAGCAAATTGGTGATCAGAACCATGGACGAACAAAGAATGTAAACTGAGGGAGGATGGCAAAACTTTTGGGACGAGTAATTTACAAACGGAAACTATAGCATTTCAGCAAGTATGCAATAATGCTACACAATCATGGCTCTCTGCAACTATGCTCCTACATACATTATGTACTTGAATAGATTTTGCTGTTGTTTGAAAGGTTATTCGGGAGGAATATCAGTTTACCTGCAATATAAATGGCTAGGAGAAGCTGTGTAGAAGCTGCACTCTTTTCTTTATGGAGTGATGTTGCATTCCCTCAAATATACCCCATCATAGTCTACAAATTTTGCCCAATATTTTCGGAAACTTGGTATGCCTATCTCAAGCCATGGTTTCAAGTTGCCGTTGTAATGTATGACTGCTGCTCGTTCAATATCCTTTTGGGGAACTTCTGGATTGTAACCAAGTCCCAATACATGCCATGACTTGTCAAGAGCATGTGTTTGATTCCAAAATGTTATCAGGCCTGGCGGTAGAGTTCCAAGTTTCCACAGGGATCTGTCGTGATTCTACGCACAGGAAAAAAAAAAGTCAGTTGCTAATATAAACTGAGGAATTATCAAAAAACAGTTCTTCGAGTTCCAAGACGAGTGAAAATATCGTACCAAGCGTTGCCATTTGTGATACACCTCAGTGATATTTTGCTTCCGCCATTGCTTTAGGTCAAAGATATTCATCCCAAATGCCCAACCACAAGCACGCGGATTAAAACTCTTCGAAATAAGAGGGTTTGAGAAATTGAGGTAACGGTCAAATCGATGAAAGTTCTCTCCACAAGTTTCAACCACTCCGATCACTTTTCCCTTCAAGTCGATAGACCAGAGTTCGCTGAGATCTTTACGAACCACTATATCATCATCCAAGAACAGAATTTTGTCCAGCTTGGGGAAGATCTCTGGTAGGTAAAACCGGAGGTGATTCATGATAGAGAGGTACTTGGGATTTCTAAATTTCAGGTTAGAATCAGATTCACCATGTCTGTTCTTGAAGTAGTAATCAATCATGGAGCGAGATCCCAATTGCTTTAGAACTGGACTGTAACTTGAATTTAACCATGTAAATTCCTCGACATTCTGGACCTGTATTGTAGATCGTCCAACAGGATTAGCCAAGAACCACATGCTCATTGCAGCATAATTGAGCCTGTCCGTGACAACATGGAAGACATGCTTCGAAGGATCCTGCGATCACATAGTTAAAATCAGCATTTCAGAACAAATTAAAATTTAAAAGTAAGCACTAAAAGAGATCATAAAAACATTCTCAGAATAAAATAACAGAGTTATTAATACAAGAAGCTAATAATTTTACCTTTGCATGTGCTATTGTTGAATTTACAACAACTGCAGCCGCCAGAACATTATCAGAAAATAGGGCATAGTGGTATAACTCAGGATCATCCAACTTTTCCTTGTTTGGAAAGTTTTGTTGAGATGAATCCAACATGAAATAGTCAGTTGAGAGGCGAAGAGGAAGACAATGAAGTCCTTTAGGCATAGTCTTAGCGGTCAGGTGTGTCAAGAACAATGCTTGCTTCTTCTGCACCCGGAGCTGCTCTTCGGCTGACTGAAGCATTGCTCGAAGTTTCTTTGTAACGGCAGCACAATCATCTTGGATCTGTCTTCCCTTTTCAAGTGTTTGCTCCAGTGCTTTTGACTTCTCGTTAGCACTGCATTTGACGAAAAATCAAATCAGTGAAGTTTCTTCGGAGTTCTAATCACAGATAGTGAAAGCAGAATAGAGATACTAACTTTCTTGGCAGATCAGCATCCTTGGTGATCTCTCCAAGTGCTCGTTGAACTTCCTTCAAACGTGCTCTCAGCTCTCTTATAAAATGGGCGTTGCTTCGAGTTGATACGAGCGAAACATATACTTTTGCTCGAATGATCTGATCCTTAAGTCGACAAACAAGTTCATCTGAGGGTATAGTTGGTTCAGTTTTAACTATAACCTGGTCTCTTGGATTATCCTTGCGTGAAGGTCGAGAAGAGCGCCCTGGATGTTTTGATTCCTAGAATAACACCAACTCACATATAAACACCCGGCAAAGAAATATTTCGATTGACAATTGTAAAAGGAATATGATGAATTCAAGAAGACATTATAACATGGAAAACATGGACTATAAACTAATCTAAACTACTAAATTAGTACAATCTGGCCGCGGAACAAGGATGTTCCAGCTGTAAGACCATAATTTCAGAAACCTGATTAATTAGAGAAACACTATTTCATCAAGAACACCACTAACTATTACACATTATACATAGTATAAATCTTACCCCAGTTTTTATATTTCCCACTGAATCAGTTCTCTCATGAGCCACATTGGTCACCTGCCTTATCGGATTCTCATCAGAAGTCTTCTTATCGACACCACCACCGGTAAAAGTTGACGTTTTTGCTTCTGTTGACTCTGCTACAATCAAGTCTCATTAATTAATCATATCCAGTAATGATTTAGTACTTGAGTGAAAATATAATATGAAGACATGAAGTCAAGAAGAGATAAAAACCTTCTGTGAGCTGTCTTGTAACATGGGCATTAGCATCAGAGTAATTCAATCCGGTTTCCGTCGAATTTTCCGAATAAACTATGCCTAATGGTTCTTTCAGTGTTGAAGACAATTCCTATCAGTTACAACATAATCAACATTAATTACATTACAAACAACAATCAGAACGAGAAAGATCCAAATTTGAACATTAAAACAGCAACAACAAGCTAATGGTAGAAAACTAAAACTAGAAATGGTAGGAATCTAACCTGGGGTAACACATTTAATGGCCTGAGTTCACCAGCAAATGCCTAAAACAAGAAACAAATTCAATAACTCGAAAACATTCCCCTCGAATACACAAAACAAGAATTCATTCATTCATTAAATAATCAACACTTACAAAAGATGAAGCATCTTCCAGCAATTCATTCTTTGCTGCAAAAAGCAACAAAAAAGCTCAATTTCCGGGCTGCATATACAAAACAAAACTTGTCCAATTCACTAGAAACAGAACAGTGGGTGTTTTTTGTACTACTTACATGAGGAAGTGAAGTAGGCTCCAAGAGTGTCGGTGTAGAGCACAATTGGTGCCACAACGGTCACAAAAAGCAAGCACAGAACCGATTTCCTGAGCTTCATCTTCATTTCTTCCACTCTCAAAAGGTCTCAAAAGGACATTAATGGTTAATAGAATTGAGGTACTGAACACAGAGAAGAAAGAAAGAGACAAAAGTCAAGGCGAATTGAGCTTGAATTGAGCTAGAATTATTATGAACAAGATTACTGCAATCAAGAAAACCCAAGAGTGGATTGTCTCAGACTCTCAGCTGTTGAGTAAGATGAGAAAAAACGAGAGAAAAGAAGCAAGGTTTGTTGTTGTTTGTGGGGAAACGAAACGAAACCAAGAAACAAAGAAACAAAACCAGTGTGTATGGTCAAAGAAGAGACAGAGACAAAAGAAAACAAAAAAGAAAGGGACTGATCACGAAAAGAGAAATGAATAGTTTAATCGAGAATCGAGAGAGTTTTGGAGAGAGAATCAAGAAAGAGAGAAAACCAGTTGAAATTGAGTTGAAGAAGAAGATGGTTATGGAGGAAGAAGATGAAGAAGGGAGAAGTGTGAGAAATGGAAAAAGGTTGGAGCTTGTGAAGAGGGAAGGGAAAGTGAATGCCTTTTGGTTTGTGGATGTGAGCTGTGACTGCTGTGATGGTTATGGAGGAAGAAGATAATTATATTTCTTAGCACTAGTGTGTGTTCGTGTGTGCATATGTTAAAAGTTGTTTCAGTTTACTGTCTCGATACTTTTTATGTTTTGCACTTCGGTGTTCATTATTACAAGTTGCACATTTACTTTTTACAGTGTGTTTTACACTCGGTTAAGGAACCGGGTTAAGTCTATAACTTAATGTTATATTAATTATTACCAAAAAAAAAAAAATTATATTAAAGTCAGTTTTGACATTGAGTTAAACCTTTTTTTTTGTCTATTCAAAACTCCGGTTACTATTCTTGAATTAAGAAATTCCGATAACTCTAACCTTAACCGAGTGCCGATGAGTCTGTTAGTCTCCGTAAAAATCACATTAAATTCAGTTTTGTCAAATTAAGTTAGATTAGGTAGTTAACTTTAAATTTAGTTCAATTTAAATTTAGATGAATTTAGTTAGGTCAATGGAACATAATTCCAGACTTGCGGTTTGTCAGGTTTTCTAATTCTTACACTTCACGTTCCGAGCGATGATTATATGTAATAATAAGATTTATGAGCTTTTTTAAGATGAGAATGATCATGTATAATATTATATGAAGGTAATATTCTAGGTAATTTATAAGAATTCTAACAATTAACAAAGTGATAACGATTCGAGTAATCTTTAATTCATATTGTGAAATTATGAGAACCTTTTTGAATAATGAAATAAAGAAGTATATAACCATTGACTAACATAACATATACCTTTTGTTAACGAAAAAGAAAATTTTTACTTTACTTACGTATTGTAATTACAAACT